>RJVU01047119.1:853985-904869 GCA_003731715.1 Anabarilius grahami
ACACTTTAATATATATATAAATATTATAGAATTATAATATTATAAAAATTATAGAATTATATCAAAAGGCATTTCTACATTCTGTAAAGGTTTATCCAGACAGGGTTTCTTACCCCAGGTAGGAGGCCAACCTGCCCTTCTTTTAATATTTGACATTTTGTGCTATAACAACTAAATTAGCAAATTATTATATATATGTTCTTATAATAATACATTGGGTGATGCATCATCATCCTGCACATGCTAAACTTATATCTAAATATGTTACAATTTAAAAGTAAATCCAAATTGTTCTTAAGGGGGGCATCTTTCCCCATCTTCCCCAATTTTTTGGGAAAAAGAAAACCATATTTATATAGGTTTATTCTGGCCTTTACAACATCATACTGACCTTTTTTCCTTTTGTCTTATTTTTTCCCCCATAGAACTCTCCATGGCATTCTTTTGCAAATACATTTTTCATGTAACTTTTACATAACTTCATCAAAATATGCCCTTTATAGCTTAGAAATAGCTGAACTACTGAATATTTCCAACACAAAGCAGAACAGACTTTGTCCCCCACATAAAGACTTGTGCAGATGGACATATGACTGATTTTGACTACACTTAAACATCTTTTCTGACTGTGCCTTCTAGCTCTATGCGCCTGATCTTACCAGCAAATAATGTGAAGGGTCACTGGAGTAAGGAGGGAGCAAAGAAGACAATGCAGAGGGCGAGAATATCGTACTTCCTCCGCTGGAGAACGGTGTACTGCGGTAGTCTCCAAAAGACTCCGGGTAGTAGCTGTCTATAAGAGAGGAATAACCAGACACACATCCGGTGTCGCATGAGAGAGACTTTCCCGTTAGCGATGAGGGGTAGACGTCAGTAGAAAATGGTTTCGTTGAGGAACAAAACTCAGTGTCTGAAATGAAAGGTCTTCTCATGCCGTAGTAACTTGGAAGCATGTGAGAACCTGAAGAGACCCAAAAAGTTTGATTAATACATTAAAATAATTTATGATTGATACAGTATTTACAGTATCTAGAAATGGCACTGCACATTTCTGAATTTAATATACTTGCAAAGTGAGACTCACCAGCCATTTGAACAAATTGATTTGGAGGAGAGGATACACCCTGGAAAAAAATCAGAATGATTCCCATTAATCATGAGTTTTCTGTGATCACTTCGTTTGACTAATGCAATCTAGTCTTAATAGCAAATGACAAGCTAAAGCACAAAATATTTGCATACATCTACTGAACTGCCCCTAAATCTTAGAGAGATTGCAAAGACTGTCTCACTATAATCCAAGTGTTCAAAATAAACAATATGTTCCAATGAATAACCAAAATCAAACCACAATTATATTCATCAGGGCAGCCTTTAAAATACGAATAAAATATGTTGTATATCTCACTTTCTCTTAGCCTACAACCTAGTTTTGCAAGGCTAGAGGATGAGACTAGTTAAGGTTCAATCATTCTATGACCAAAACGACAATGGGACCTAGAGATTTGTAGCATACAGTTTTGTTATTGAATGGTTGAGAGCTATTGGTGAGGCAATGCAGACAGACACATGCTCTTTTTCTTTTGCATACTGCAAGCATAAAAGAGCTGATATCAAGGTAGCACTGGCTGGAGGGCAAGCAAATTTTGAGGCTAGCATTTGAATGCCATTTGCTCGTTCCAAGACTTTCCTATGTGAACAACCTACGCCTCAGTGCCTCTTTGAAGGCATGGTATGGAAATCAGGCTGTTGAAGAGTTCCAAGGCTGTAGCACTGCACCTGATTCAGCCTCAAGATAAACCACACTGGAGTAGGTGGAAGTGAGGGGGTTGGTGGTTTGTAGCCGCTTGAGCCAACTGAGCAATGACATAGCTCTACTGTACAAGAGTGGGATACAGTAAAATTAAGTTCAATACTATGCAAACACTTTTTCTGTCCTCATAAAAATGTATTATGACTTTGCTTTTGAATTGCTCGCTAGATGAGTGCATTATATGGAGAATATTTGCTTAAAAAGTGACAAAGTGACATTTTAGTGTAGATGCATCTATCTATCTATCTATCTATCTATCTATCTATCTATCTATCTATCTGTCTGTCTGTCTGTCTGTCTATCTAACAATCTGTATGTTATTCTGTCTGTCTATGTATTTTTCTGTCTTTCTATGTATGTATCTGTCTGTCTGTCTGTCTGTCTATCTATCTGTCATTCTATCTATCTATCTGTCCATCTGTCATTCTATCTGTCTATTATTCTGTCTATCTATCTGTTGTTCAATCTGTATTTTTGTGTGAAACTGGCCACTGATCTTGTTGAAAGCACAGGGGGGTAGACCTGCAAGGCATTTCTGCCAGACGTACCCCCGCCAGTGGGCTGGCTGCAAGGCCATCAGCCGGGAGCCACCCTTCACTGATGTTTCGCTCCTTTACAGTTTTTCTCAGTTGCTTTGGCACAATTCTCGAATGATCCTTAAAATTTGCAAAACAGTAAGTTCATTTCTCGAAACAATTCATACAAACAGCACAACATATTGGATTACCTACAAAAGCCTGTAACATTTCTTTAAACTATGCCTCGTATTCTCAAAACAGTAAACACAAATCCATAACATCTCACCCAATTCCCCAAACATCCTATTTTCAGGTCAAAATGAAGCTTTACACTCAAAACAATTCACTCTTGCTGAAAAACCAAACTTTGCCCTCAGACATCACACACAAGCCCTCAAAAACACATACACTACAACATAGTCTTACACACTGGTGCAATAAATTCAAAACAACATTTCCAAAATTGGTAAGTTATGTTGCTTGTGATTCCCCCCTCAAATACCTTTTCACACGATGAACACAAAAGACACAACCAATTGCACAACCACATTTTTTATTGAAATTGTATTCATTCATAACACAGTAAAAAAAAAAATTATAATACAGTATTTCACAATTGCTAAAACACTAAACCCCATTCTCTGAACCCAATGCTCAGTGGCCTAAACCCATTTGTCGAATCAGTCACTTTGTAGGCAAAACCTTAAACAAGTTCAGGTAGTTAAGACACTGTTTGCAAATCTCATCCACTCTTTTTGCAAAACTCTAAACACATTCTTACTCACTAAAACACATTTTCCACTGTGTTGCAAAATGGTAAATACATGTGGCAAAAGTTAAACACAACTACAACACAGTTGTCATCCTTTAAACACAATGACTCAAAATTATTCACACTTATTTCTAATGATGTGATCAAATCAACTGTATAACATATAGGTCAGTTCAGAGTGCACAGGTGACACAGGTGCTGAATGATGATACCAACAATAGATGGAAACAATCTGAAAAGTAGAGGAGGAAGAGTATGTGTAAGAGGATGATGAGGAGAAAGAGCAAGGGGTGTGGAGACAAGGCTGTCAAGGCTGGATCCAGCACAGGTTTTTCCCTTTGCCTGGCAAGAGACGACATTGCCTGTGATGTGGAAAATGTCCTCAACAATATTCAATAATATTCAACAATATTATCGATCTGACAGTACTGACATTATAGGATGAGAACTGAACTAAGCTAGCCTAGATGATGACATCACTGTTTTCTGCAGAACTGCTTTATAGAGGAAAATAATTAGAGTAATTTACATAATAATGGATGGTCTTTACAATGTAAGTAAATCAACACTGAACTGATTTTCTTTTAGAGCTGTACAGCCAAAATGAACCCTCTTTGCATTACTGATCATCATGTACCTGTTATCACTGTAAAGCTGCTCTGACTATACTTGACTATACTATACTATACTATACTATACTATACTATACTATACTATACTATACTATACTATACTATACTATACTATACTATACTATACTATACTAGACTAGTATCTGTGTAGTATAAATTGCAATTGAAATAAAGGTGACTTGACTTGATTTAGGCCGGACCCAACATGAAGACGTGATGCTGAAGCAGAATGAATCTCTCACTGACTCTGAACTTTGTTTTTTGTGTGTGTGTGTGTGTGTGTGTGTACTTTGTTTTTTTTTGTGTGTCTAAATTTAATTTAGAGTTTTCTTTGACCTTTTAGTCATTTGCATTTAAACTGCTGTATGTTTGCAGCATGTAAGTACTGTATATACAGACATTCAATACTATATAATATTGAATATAATACTGTACTTGCAGTACATACAGTATACTTTAAATTCACATTACTTGTGATTTCTATACATTTTATGTAATGGCAAAATGTGTTTACTGTGTTACAATATACTTTTTTTTCTGTAACCTCATGTTCTGGATGTTGTGTTTTCCATTTTTTAATGTAGTGTCTAATGAATGATCTGTATGTGTTTATATATTGTTTAATGTGTGTATGATGTGAAAGCTTTGTTTGATTTTGCCATAAGAGTCAGAGGTTTTGTGAAATTAGTTTGAAGATTGAATTTGTGTTTAATGTTTTGAGAAAATGAGTGATGGTTTCAAGAAATGTGTTTTCGCAATTGTGAAATACTGTAATCATCTTCATGGCTGCCTGATCCACCCCTGGCACACATATGTCTAGGCAGGCTTCTTCCATGGCCTGGAGGAGGTGAACACGGATATAAAGGTTCTCGGTCATACACTTTCCACCGCCATGCCGAAAAAACTCCTCTATCTGGTTTAGAACTGAAACTCTATCTGTATGCGAGGCAATTTGATGACAGAACTCAAAAGTTACTGTACAGAGCAGTCTTACTGTAAGTACACCTACCTGTTTTCCCCCCTGAAGGTTCTGATGATGGAGGCAACGGTGAAGCGATTCAAATTTGGCTGTACTCTTTGCCCAGCCTCCCTCATAGTCACAAAGACAAGGTCAACTAAAGTGCCTTGAATTTCATCCGAGACTGCTTGTCTCCTTGTCCCTTCCCCTTCCTTGTTTTTGTCCTCCTTCTCCACCTCCTCTTCCTCCTCCTCCTTTTCCTCCTCTTCCTCTTCCTCTTCCTCCTCCTCAACCTATACCTTAATTTCTTTTTGGATCCATTGATTCAAAACTCAATGAACTGATTCGGGCCCTTTTATCTATCTATAGAAGGATCTGATTGATGTGTGTTAAATTTTGACTCTTAGTGTTTTTACCTGGAGAATTGTGTGCTAATTGAGCTCAAGCTGTGCCGACTTAAGTGAACAGTAATGAATGCTAGTGCTTTCAAAATGACCTCATGGTGTACGCAATAAGAAATTAAGGGAATTGTGTGTAGAGTTTTGCAGTTACAGTTCAACAAATCTGACTCATGTGTCAAAACAGGGGAGTAGTGTTTAGAGTTTAGGGAATTGGGTGTGCTTTTTGATAAATGGCGCTATGGTTTTGAAATTTTTGTTTAAAAGCCTGGTTATCGTGTTTTAGCAATCGAGAAAAACTGTAAGATTATAGCATGCATACCATATTAGAGTGCATACCTGATATATCTATGAAATGCTTGGATGACTGAGGAAAAGGTTTTTCTCCAAACATTCAGCTGCACCTTTTGACCCGCATAAGCCATTATAAGGTCATGATTGAGAACATTGTTTACAATAGTGGCCCTCATTTCACCAGAAACGTGCCTACTCCATTTGCCTTATCTACCTCTTCCTCTGTTTTGCCTCCCTACCCTTCAACCACACATCCTTACTTATCTTCTTCTTTCCAGCTGTTGACCCTGTTTGTTTCCATGATGTTCTTCCATTATCAGAAATTTTAACTTTTCTGTTGTGCTCTGTCTATATACGCTTTCCAATTGAAGATTCGTGACATGCATCTTTGAGCTGC
Organism: Anabarilius grahami; assembly: GCA_003731715.1. NCBI lineage: Eukaryota > Metazoa > Chordata > Actinopteri > Cypriniformes > Xenocyprididae > Anabarilius > Anabarilius grahami. The sequence continues at coordinate 859,768 of RJVU01047119.1, forward strand.
TTTAGAGAACTGGTTGGGTCATTGGTTGATCTAATGCTTTACATTCCCCTGAATACATTAGTGAAATTCAGGATTCACCTGCAAAATTCACCATTTCAGGACACATTTACAAAAGTCTAATAGAAATGTATAGATAATATACTTGACAGATTATGATAACTAGGTCAACCATTTTGCATTAAATTACTTGTGCGATTAACTAATGACTAGATGTTTTGAGGGGTAAGACTATTCAACAGAGAACCATATAATACATTTTGAGCAACATGACATTAGCAATTGATAATGTAGGAAATGGCAGAGAATTGTACATAATCAGTTGCCTGAATGTACTAAAGCATTTGCAATTTGTTCAAAAGAATGAGAAACTGCTTTTATGATGCGCACAAGTGACTAGATGATGTGGTGGTTGAACAAGTAGTTTTGAGAATTTCAGTTCTGATCTGAGAAATGTGCCAATGGAGTGCCTCCAGCCTACATACTTCCAGGATTTCGGCCAGCTTGTGCTGGAACCGGCTGTGGCGCCATCTGTAGATGCCCTGCTTCAGTGCTGCTTTACAGGAGGATAGTATGTGTCACAGGCTTGGATTCTTGTGGTTACAAAGTTCACAGGACTCCTCAGAACTGTACCACAGGTGTAGGTTCCAAGGACTGGGAAGGGTGTCATACGTGGCCTGAGTAGTAAAGCTCAACTTTGCTTGGGGTATTCTCCACATGTCCGCCCATGTTATGGTCCTGTCTACGACTGCCTCCCTTTTTTGTGGCTTTGGACCACAACTTGGGAGTCATTCCCCATCCAAGGCCAGCCCTGCCTATCTCCAGCCACCCAATGATCTCCTGATGTTTCAGCTGGTTGATAGCCTGATCTACTACTTTCTACTTTCTTTACTGCTGCATTCCACTTTTTTCCAGAACGGACTTGAACCTTGGACTTTTGGATGGTGGAGTCAGGTGAGTCTCTGAGCTCAAACAAGAGCCTCACCTTCTCCTGATTGAACCCCAGGCTGATGGATTTCTGGGGAAGCTGTAAGGTGTTTCTTCCAAACAGCCATTTACGGATGTAGCTGTTGGCTTTGCAGTCCATCTTTTCAACTGCTGTCAAGGTGATGTCACATAACTTCAAGTGCCACATGAGACATTGGAATAGGGCAAACTGGTAACACCAGACCTTGAACTTTCCTGGGAGAAATCTTTGGTCGATTTTGCTCAATCCATCAAATGAGACGTCACAGAGGCGGCCATGTGCTTGTCAGATAACTCAGCAGTACAGAGCTTTCCAAGACTTCATATGGGTTTTTCTGCCAACAATGGGATTCTCTCACTGTTGACTGAGAAGGAGATGTTGTAATTTCTCACTCCTTTCCGGACTGATAGGCTGCAAGACTTGGCAGGTTTTACCTTCATACAGGCCCACAGTAGCAGCTCATCCAGCCTCCGCAGTAGCCTGTTGGTACATGCTGTCGTTTTGTAGTGTAGTGACATTATCCATGTAGCTCCGTATGGCTGGAAGCTGCTGGCCTGATTGCGATCTAACTCCACAAACCATTTGCCTTTCGCCTATTAGGATGATCTAAAATGCAGATTTAAAAGGATGGGAGAGATCGAACAACCCATCACTATCCCTTTCTGTAACGTTTTGAGGTATCCTGGGTTGTGTAGCAGACATAAAAGTTGTTGAAGTAGTTTGCTACTAACTTCTGGATACCTGATGGCATGTGGAAAAAGTTCAGTGTGAAGAAAATTAGCTGGTGGGGAACAGACCTGTAGGCATTTGCAAGGTCCAGCCAAACTACGTGGAGATCTAATTTATTGTGTTTGGCTGTCTGGATTTGTTCCCAAATCATGGCACAATATTCCACACAGCCAGGAAACACAGGCACACCTTCTCTCTGACAGCCGACATCAATGAAGTTATTTACTAAGATGTAGCCAGTGATGAGTTTTGCCACCACAAAGAAGAAAATCTTCCCTTCAACATTTTGCAGGGCAATGCCTCTGAATTGGCTGATGCTATGGGAGTCTTTTTCCTTTAAAATGAACACGGTGACTGCGATTCTACATGCTGGTGGGATGGATTGGGTTTTCCAGGCAATGTACATTAACTTCCATAACAGCTTCAGGAGCCTGGGGCAGTTCTTGAAAACCCTATAGGGTACGCCATTTGGTCTAACTGCTGATGCAGCTCTTGCTCGCTCCACCACCTGCTTGACTTCTGCCCATTTAGAGGAGTTGGTGTCAAACTGAGAGGAAGGTTCCAGTGGCTGAGGTACATGCCCTGGTGATCCAAGCAGGCTCTGGTTTTTGCAGTATTTCTCCAACTCCTGCTCGATTGACTACAGTGTCCCAGACTTTTTGTTCTCTAGCAACCCCTTAGCATGCTTGAAGGGATTCCAGATGAAGCTATAGCCCTTGCTTTCTCCCTCCACTTTCTGTGTTTCTTAATTCTTTCTGCTCATCTCAGGTGTTTGAGCCGTGTTTTTATCTGGCTTCACAGGCTCTGCAGGCCCTCTTTTTCACTGTTGCTGGTGGTGCGCCATGATTTCCAAAGCAGCCCTTGCTCTTTCACCAGCTGGAGGATTTCCCGCTCCCATCTCCCATTCTGTTTGGGAGTAATCCTCCTCTGGGGCAACTTTCCAAATCTGCTTTTGCCCTCGTCGTATATAATGAGGCCAATGATGTTTAACTGCCTCTTAGAGTGGACTGGAGAGTGGTGTACAGGCTCTGGTCAAAGCTTGCCCATGTGTCTTTATCACTGAATTTTGGCCACTTGATTTTTGGCATCTGGGTGTGCTTGACTGGTGGCCTTATGGGTTCCCTGCTTGATGCACACAGCCAGGAAACCCAGGCCCACCTGCCTTCTGACAGTGAAGTTATTTTATTATTCAATGAAGTTATTCGCCAATATGTACAAAATACAACTTTACTAATTAATACAACTTAACCAATCAATGCCTAACTTCAGTCTTGTTTTCAACCCTTTTGCCATGAAAGCCATCTTAATAACACAATACTTAAAACAATACGTAAAAATAAAATCTAATAACATTCTGTAACATCAGCTCTCTTTCTGTAAAAGGGTTGTTATTCTCTTAATGCCACTTAATTTCAACTTTTTAAAAGCAAAGATTACATAAGAGTAGTATTTTACTATTGTTCATCTGGAACCTCTGGCAAGTGTCTGTATTGTTTTGGTCCTGTGTTTGGACATGACTTCTGTGGACAGCATTTGCTGAAGTCTGCAGATGGCTCTTCTACCTAAATAAAAGGCCATAGATACAGAAGTAAGCTTATTATAAAGCTATTTTTGTTCTGCATGGCCTCAACATGCTCAGATTCTCCTGAGCAACCCTCCCCCTGCTCAGCCATTGTAGTATGTGTTTGGTCTTAGTCGTGTCCCTGTGGGATCACAATGATTGACACCTACATACACTTTTTTATGCTTTGAAAACATAGTTACTTTTCAACATAGTTACTTTTCATAACATTCAAAAAATTAATTACCAGTCACGGCTCAAAGAACCAATAATACATCACGCATGGAAATCTGAAGTCACAACTGTCACGAAACTCATATATGAGAAAATGACACTGGTTTTCTCTAATTCTACCTAGCTAGTGTTATGGGGTTATTTATTTTATATATATATATATATATATATATTAGTCTGTACATTGACGAGACACAAGTCATTACGCTACTTATTCAAACAAAAGCGAGTTCAGTGTGCCATAGACATGGAGAAAAGCTTTCCCTCTTTTGCAGCCAGATGTCTGCAAGTCTGATTTGTGCTCGTCTAGAGTGACAACAGGCGACTTGTCTGTGGTCTGCAGGAGGAACAATACAGTGGAGCAGGTGTGCGAGTGTTTGACTTTGCATAGCCATACTACAGCAGCAAAAGGATGATTTACTCCAAACCTCAGGAGCTCATGAGCATCAGCACTGCTGCTATTGTTTGCCGCTAATGTGCAGCCATTCACTAACGGGCTTTGCTTCATCCCACCCGTGTGAGAAAAGGACAAGACTCTGAGAGACTGTATCAGAGGCCATAGGTTCATCATTAGAATAAAAAAGATAAGCCAATGAGCAAATAAAGTGGTGGGGCACAGAAAATACCAACTGTTTTAAACTGACTGTTTGCATATATGAAAGAAGAGCAGAGTGGCAGGGTGAATGGAGTGAAAGGAAGCATTGTGAATGACAGGGCGGGGTATATTTCAGTTGAGGGTATTGACCAGGTAAGATTAAGCGGTGGACTTACCGTGTAGAGCGGCCCGCTTGTCTGCCGTGATCTCTTTTCTGCAAGCAGATCTTTCACAGTGTGCTTGACCCGGACTCCCTGATACACTCTTTTTGAGCATTCTGCAAAAAATAAATAAGTAAATAAATAAATACACAGAGATAGGAGTTTAAAGTACATGTAAAAGCACTTTTAAATGTGTGCTGATTAACTGATGTTATACAGTTTGTGTAGAATATCAATACAACACCATAAATGAATGTCTGTCAGATGAAATCACGTTAAATCATTTGCACCCAAATCACAAATTGCATGCCTTGAATATAAAACTGTTAATGATATTCAGATGTTCAGATTTGTGTAATAATTGCACATTTATTACATAATTTACATCATTATTTCTCATTTGCAGATTCATTTATGAGCAGGTACAGTCTCCAGTCAGTTTTATGGCGTGCATCTATAACTGGCATGGAAATTATCTTTGGTTTTGGTCAATGCAAATTGGTCAGTTTACAAACACTAACTCTGTCCAGTTGAAACATCATGAGGGGCCGATTATCATTTTATGTTTAAGTCAAATCTGCTGTTATGACTCAAGGTAATGGAGGAGGATGCAGGCGGGGGAAAACAAGGTCATCACTCAGCATTGATGTTACCCTGAAATTATCTTACGTTTAAAGTTCATTTCCCGAAAAATACAAAAAGATGATTCCTGGGAAGCACAGATCCTAGTCAACACAACACTGCATTTGCAATTTAAAATGTCCGTGATAGGAAATTGCATGCAAAAATCATTGTAGCGTTATGTAAAAGACCCCAGCTTCATGAATGAAGTTCAGGAGCTATGAAATTCCCCTGGTATTTAAGCATCAAAAATGGTTGTGTACGAAATATTACATTTATCCCATTTTTGCAGCATTAAAAGTGCTTTTAATCTGGCTCAAAGTACACTGAGCCTAGTCTATCATTTCTTGTAATTAAGTAATCAGACCAGTTAACATTAAAGTTAAATATTAAATGACATAATTCAACCATTCCAAGATTAATCTTAACTTAAAAATTAAACAGCACGAGAAAAATGGAGCTCAAGCTACAGAGTTTTTAAACACCAATAACAGGTAAAATTATACCTTACCAGTTTCCATGATGCAGATACCTCAGCTGTAAGTGGCAGGAAATATTCTCAGCTACCTATCCCAGAGAAACAACTGTGTCTACTCCCAAACTCCAGCTGAATTTGACCATTATACCAAAGACACGAAATCCAACTCCGTCCTTTAGTGAACTATACTATAGATGCTGATCAGAAGTCAGCTTTTGAAATGACCCTCACACATTTGTTTGCATGCAAATAACTGGCAGGACGTTTCCAAGCATTTGCATCAACTTTCTAGATTAGCGAGAAACAAGCACGAATGACACGCCATCATCATTGGTAATGTCAAGTCTAACCTTTGCTGATCATTTGGTGTTTTTTATAGCCATGAAGTCAAGTACGCATGGTGTGAATCTCGTATACCTTTGCTTAGCATTGTATCTTCATTCAAGTTTTACTGGGAGTGTTTCACTTACAGTACTTATATTATGAAGCCACTATCTCAGATTTATCTTAGATGACTTGATAGTAATAGATGTACAATATTTCAGAGGGAAAATTGTGGACCAAAAATGAAGATGAGATACCTTAGCACTCTCTGGTGAAGAGATTCACTGTGTGTATGTCTACACTCAGTGATCTCAAAGGCCCTGGAGTTTGTACAGTTTCATGCATGTTATTTTAGTGATTTTTTTTAATGTTGGGTTTTTGTGACCCTGTGACTACCAAAACAAGGCCTTTCTGTAAGTGACTCATGACTCCCAAAAGCACCCTTCTTCCTGTTTCTACATGGGTGCAAGCCAGGATATCCTTCAATCTCTCACACTCAACTGTGTCATTACAAGAAATGTAAATAAGAATGTGGTTGTAAAAGTGTCCTAAAAAAATATTTGATTAACTCAAAAAAATAAAGACAGCAGTTATTTTGCTTGTGTCAGGTTAATAAGAAATCCATCAATCAATTTCAACATTCATGACACAATGGATTTTTACAGCTCTCACCTTATTAAAAGGAATACTGATTTTAAAATGATTGAACAGAATAGAGATAATACAATTAAAAATTAACAATGCCGGAGGTGTTTAGAAAGTAAAGTTTTGTATAATTAAACTGAGGATAAACACAGATTCAAACCAACAGAATAAATGTTTCTGAAGTTACACAATAGCTTTGTGAGATGAACACATGAACACACAGATAAAATATTATGTATATGGGTCATTGACGAATAAAGTTTTTAAAAGTGTAAAAAACATAATAGAGATATATTTACATTTATTAAGTGTTAACAATGAGATTATGTGGTTTTTATAATCAATTAACACTGCTTTTGTCATGTTTTACAAGATGGACAAAATTTGACACCAAAAAAATCATCCGGTTTAACCAAAATTTCGGTTTTACCGAATGACGATATTTTCAAAAAAGGCTAACAGGCAGATATCTAGCTAGTTAGCTTGCTTGCTGGCTAGCTAGCAAAAGGACAATCAAACATTTTATATTTAGTACAAGTTTTTAAAATCTTACAGCATTTTCCATGTTTTATAGCGGTTGAATGACCTGAAGTTTCGGGACATGCGTATGAACAAGTGAAAACATTAGTTTTTCAAATAGTTAAGAGAGAGTTAGTCACTTTGCTTCAAGACCATGTGGTCCTTTGCAGGTGTCTGAATGATGTCACATCCTTTTGACCGCATGACTTGATCCAAAATGGTCCCTTTATGTTGGTTACACCGAATGACATCAATGAAATTAATATTTCCGGACATTCTTTCTCATAACAAAGCAACGACTTCTACACATAATTTTAATACCATTTTGCACTATGTTGATATATGAAGTTATAAAATCATGCCAGAATAAAAAAAATATACATTTATTACATTTTAAGATATTTTAATCACAAACTAATTGGCTGTATTGGCCTTTGCACGATTAAACCGAATGACCATTTGATACTTCAAAATCTTTAAAATACATTTATATGTATCAAAATATAATTAAAACCTTTTGGATTTGATAAAAGAGATCTAGTTGTACTTCCTTACATACTTCAGATGTCATATCTTTGTTTTTTATTATTATTAAGGCATTTGGACAAAAAAATGACCCGTCACGTCACTGACCCATATACACTACAATTCAAAAGTTCATTAAGATGATGTTTTTAAAAGAAATCTCTTATGCTCACCGAAGCTGCATTTATTTGATCAAAAATAGAATAAAAACAATAATATTGTGAAATATTACAGTTTAAAATAACTGTTTTCTTTTCGAATAAATTTTAAAATGTAATTCTGTGATGGTTAAGCTACATTTTCAGCATTATTACTCCAGTCTTCAGTGTCACATGATCCTCCAGAAATCATTCTAATATGTTGATTTGGTGCACACACACACACAATATATATATATATATATATATATTTGTATTTGTATTTTATTTATATATATATACACACCGATCAGGCATAACATTATGACCACTGACAGATGAAGTGAATAACACTGATTATCTCTTCATCACAGCACCTGTTAGTGGTTGGGATATATTAGGCAGCAAGTGAACATTTTGTCCTCAAAGTTGATGTATTAGAAGCAGGAAAAAAAAGAAGAGAAGATCGATATGATGATACAAAGTAGGGCTGGGCGGTATATCGAGTTTGTACGATATACCGATAAATTTTTAATATACGATACGGAATGAGGCGATACCGTTTATATCGATATACAGTAGTTTTATACGATCGCATCTGAAAAACAGCGGTGGACGTCGCAGAGTGCTGCTGTTGGGGAAATGCATAATACAATTTGGCTTAAACATTAGACATGCTTAATATTAAGGGCTTTAAAAATAACTCGTAAGATTAAGATATAGTTAACATGTAGGCCAATCGTTTAAAGCGGCTTGCCCAACCAGATGCTCTGACTGATTCATGTGCTGACAGATATTTGCGCTGTTTAATGCTTTTGTGATGTGGTGTTTTCCTAAGTGCATAACTTACATTTCACAGGTATATTCTCCATCTGTATATGTTAGAAAGTCATACAAATATTTCCATTTTGCTGTCAGGAGTGGACCAGACTTCTACTAGCGAATCTCATTCTCCTCTAAACTTAGACTTCTAGAATTCTAGAATTTTAAACCTACAAGTAAGTGTATTTTTATGATAGCAGTAACTATATATATATAATATAATATATAAATATATAGCTAATTAGTCTTTGCTTTTGTTTTTATTTGAATTTTTAGTCTAGTGAATTTAACTTCTGCTTTAAAAAGCATCATAATTTTTATTTTTAGATTGTAATGTTACAATGTTTGAATGTAAAGTAACTTTCTCTTTTTTGCACATATACTGTAGGCTTATTAGTGTGTCAGACAACATGGTTACATTCACTATATTTGTATTAATAGCTTTCAATATAAACACTGTTTATATTGAAAGCTATTAATTAGGCATTAGGCAGGATGTTCAATTAAGATTTTTAAAAAGTAAATACAGATTATTTTTTTACTAAATCCAAATAGAAAAATGTAGAAAATACCGAGATATATACCGTATATCGCCATTTAGCCAAAAAATACAGAGATATGACTTTTTGGCCATATCGCCCAGCCCTAATACAAAGCCTATTAATGTCGTTCCATTTATCTGGCGCCACTTGTTCAAACAGCATTCGACACTGCTATACCTTGGCACTTGCACAGATACTCTATGAGCAAATGGTTAGGGAGAAATATCAGGCCAACAAGTCACCAATCTTTGTGACATCAGTTGTGTTCATGTGCTCAGTTTGGTAAGTGCCACCCACTGAACTGAACATGAAAACCCCTGAAAAACTCTTTTTAAAAAGGACCATAAAGTAACTACTGCGGGTAAATATACTAAAACATGATAAAAATCATCACTTGAAAAATCACATCAAAGAACAGGGAAAAATTTTATCTCATGGACACTCACTGAAAACAGTTCAACAAAATACTTCAAAGAACTTTAATGGCAGCAGGGCATATTACTCTTAATAATTAACATGCATGAAATTACATCATGTTACGCACAGCTTAAAGTAAAAAGTCACAATGTAAGGCAGTTTTTGACTAACAGTACAGGACTTTTTTATGACTTGCTGTTAAATATAGAAAAATGCAAATTCTGACTCTGCCTGACTGAAAGGTCACAGGTCAATTACTTTTGAAGACTGGGATCGATTTGATCTTTTAAGATTTTGACTTCGAGGAGCATTTCAGAGATCCTGCCTTTTCACTGTTTACTTTAATTCTATATTGACAGACACGCATTGGTGTATATCTGCTGTATACAAATCAGTCAGCCAAATTATGTTCAAAGAACAAAACACTTTATGGCAACAATGCTGAATAAGGGAATGTGATGTTCTGAACTTTCGTTCTTTTCTCTTTTTTTAATTATGTGAATCTAATAATCTGGTGGGTTATCTGACTGACAATTTTGTAACCATAATATCATAATAACAAAATATATATGTGACTTAAATATTGACAAGCTGTCAAAAATCCATAAGCAAATGTTCTTTGTATGGTAACTAATTTCGTAATTCCGATCGTGCAAAGCTAATCTCAGTCTATTTTTGCAATAGCAACACTTCTTTCATTTGATAAATGAGTGATTCATGCTAAATTATATGTGAGACATTTCCATTGAGTTGAACAGGCAACTGAATACTGCTGTTCTTGGATTCAAAGAGATAATACAAAAATACAATTTAACAGGTGTTGTCATTAAAAACAATAAATCTGTCAATGTGTGCTACAGTATGTAAATCCTGTAAGACACATGAACCTCACTTGCCCACAACCAGCTTCTGTGATCAAATTTGTGATCAATACTGTCCTCTAGTGGACAATGATAGAAATTACGTTTCTCACTTTTAACTCTTGAATGAAAAGGTATGTGCATTGGAGATTTATTTAAATTTAAATTGATTTTAATTAAAAAAATATATAATTTGGTGGTAATACTTTAGTATAGGGAACACATATAAATTATTACTGCACCCTTAATCCTACCCAATACCTAAACTTAACAACTACCTTACTATTAATAAGCAGTAATTGGGAGTTTACTGAGGCAAAGGTCATAGTTAATATTTCCTTAATAGTGAGAATTGGACCCTAATCTAAAGTGTAACCAATAATTTATTACATTAAATAACATTTCATTGATTAAATAAAGTTAAAAATATATATAGTTTATTTTTAAGTTGAATTATTTTTTTATTTTTATTATTGAGAACATAGAAAAAAGCACACTTGTTTCACTGCTATCTATCTCACAGAAATTCATACCTATTTTTCGAGGTGGCTAATTACCTACGATTTAGCAAAAAATTCGTACAAGTGAGGTCACACAAATTCATACGCTTTTTGCTAAATCATACGTATTTTACGAGTTGCCAAATACACAGTCATTCGTACGAGTTTGTATGAATTCATACCATAGTGTTGCAACCTCCTCAGCTTTTTTTTTTTTTTTGCTTCAAAAGCTAAAAATGACTTAATCTAAAATCATATATCATCTTTCTTTTAAGCTTTTTTTTGTGTGTGTTGGATATCAGATTTTAAATATCCAAAGTTCGTCAGAGTTGTAGAAACTTGGTGGTGTGTCTGATTAAAACACTGCAGATCTAGTCCTTACAGTCTTTAATTTATTGAGTTCAGGATGCTTAAGTCTTGAATTCTTTGAAGGACCCAAAGCACATGGAGATACAGGGAGCAAATTCACATGACAGATGTTAAGAGAAGGGACAGGATTAAAAGGATGGGACGAACAGGATGGTCTTTAGTCACTACAAACCATACAAAAAGATAAATCAGACTCATACAAACAATTCATAAATAAACATTAACAATATATATTCAATCCAAGATAATTATGAAACCCAATCCAAATAATTCAAATAAACAAATTCAAACCATACAATTGACAAAAACAAACTTACTTAACGCATCCTAAGGAAAAGGCTCAAAGGACATGGTTGGGTGTCCATTGAAACACCCACACCTCACCAATGCAAAAAAAAAAAAAACAAAGAAAAGAAAAGAAATGAGGTCTATTTATGGACCTTGACCAGGGGATTGTGGGTAATGTAGTGCACCATATATGGTAATGTAAGTTACCAGGAAGTATGGGAAATGTATTACAAAGAAAAATAAAGGGAAAAAAAGGAAACAAATGGGTCAATTTACAACAGTTTACAATTTACAATTTCAATTTTTGATCACCTTCACATTTGAACACCTTCAAAAGCAGTATGGCAGACAATTTGATTACTCAGACATTCTAGACCCATGAAAGTGGCCAACAGAATGAAATATAACAGTTTTCATTTGCTTCACAAACAAGTGTTAAGATTGGAGATGGAGAAGGTTTGACAACCTAGGAAATTAAATGGTCTTTTTCCTCTGAGGCCAGATGATTCTAAGGATTCTAATGAGCTCTCAAGCACTCTCTGGCTTCATATTCCTGGTCTATACAGGGAACATCCTGTACTCATTCTTCACTGGCAAAGCACTTGACTGTCTCCCCAAAGATAGACTACAAGGTTATGTCAGCAGGTAAGTGTCAACAGATTTTACTAATAGACCTACCAATCTCTGTGGAAAAATAAAATAATGATGCTGCCACCTTTTGTCATTTTTATCCCCCTGTAATCTGGCTCCTAATCTTAAGTGAAAATTGTTATTTTGACCCCCTTCTACAAAATAGTGGAATACATCCATTCAATACTTTTGGCTTTCATCTTCATGTATGTTTTTCTTTCACTAGAAAAAAAAAATCTAAATTCTTAGCTGGGGACCTCTGGTTAAGTCGACACAGAATGAATGACCCAAGTAAATGACCTACTACACGCAGTATACATGTACCTACTGCATGTAAAAACAGCAATATTGTGAAATATTATTAAAATTTAAAATAATTGTGTTCTATTTGAATCTATTTTATATCACACACACATGTATTCCTGTGATAGCAAAGCTAAAAAGAAAAACAAAAAATTCTTAATTATTCCAAACTTTTGACGGTAGTGTTTAAAAGGGCTATATAAGGGCATCTTTCAGAAACACACACACACACACACACACAAATTCTCACATGCATATATCTATAAAAAGAGACACACTCTTATTCTATATCTTATCTCATTATGGATGTGTAAAGATAAATGTGTGCTGAAGTTATGCATCTCATTACACAGTTTGTGTGATCTCTGTAGATTGCAGGGAAATGATCTGGAATCATTTTTTTGTCTGTCACCCTGAGCAGTGGCTTGTCTTATCACCGGAACATTCTCTTGGCTCACTCAAAGGAATTTTCCAGCACTCTGCGTAAAGAGCCTTGCAGTACTACAACCTTCAGGGTGCGTTTGGATCTTACTGTATATCTAGAGTTATATTAGCACTGATTATTTCTATCAAGTGGTTATATAGTTCTCTACAATGACTTAATAGTTCCAGTAATGAAATGTAGTAAAACAATATGTTTCCATGTGTAGCCAATGTGCGTTGTTTCAAAAAAGGAACTTGCTACATTAAGAAAATTGCATGTTTTGTTGCTATATGAACCTGTATATGTTGTAGCTTAAACATGTCTAGAGGCTGTTAGCTTATAAATTAAGCAAGAGTGCTCTAATCCATAGCCTATATATTGCCAGTAATTTAGAGAGCCTTAAAGCACTCCTCTTTTTTAGTTTTAAATAAAATTTTAAAATCATTTTTAAATGCCTGAAAACATGGAGAAACTTTAACAAATCTACACTTGGATGCAATCAACATATTTTTAGACAAAAATTCAATGTTTTTGTTGTCCAAACAGACACCAAATTTAACAATGTGATAGTCAGGGCCTGGTGTGGGTTGTCGCTGTGGGGCGGGTTGGAATTGCATCTCCGGGGACCCGAGAATTCGCTACCTTTCTTCCCTCTAGCGACAGCCCAGTGTGTATGCGGTCACTGTTATAACATATTTTGTTGATCCTGGAACAACATTCCTGTCTGAAAATTTAGTCTTAACCCTATTCCTACCCCTAAACCTAATCCTACCCATAACTTATCCCTAAAATCAGAGGGGAAAGATATAATAACACTGATGTAGAAGCACCTATCCCTGGTTGCAAGCCTAAACTTGACATAAATGGTAAAGTTGTCCCTCAAATCTGATTGGTTGATTGGAATGTTGTTAAACATGTCGTACTTGGTGAAATCACATATGCATGTATTTGGAAGTCAATGGTCAGCAATGAATTACTGATTATTCTAATTTCATTCTCCATGCCAACTAACCCCACCTGTAAGGCAGCATCACAGGCATCCAAATACTATATTGAAATATAACTGGCTCACATCTCAAATAAAGGTAGCTAGTTTAGAAGGCCTGAGATTCAGAGCTCTTTCCAAAGCCAAGCCTCCTCACAGCCAAGTAGCAAAGCATCACGAGACGAGAGACGGCGTTAAATTACCTCATGTCTCAAAGCACATAACATTACAATAATAATGAACAACTTACAGAGCTCTTACTTGTACCACCTGACTGCTGCAGATTCATTTCAGCGTTGATCGTGTTGCCATAGAAACGCATAAATCCGAGTCTAAGGACTTGAACAACTCCCGGTAGAACGTCACGGGTTGCCATCTGATAATTGTTTGTGGCGCTTGGTGACCATCTGTCTACAACTTGCACAGCTTTACAGAACGTCCTGATGACGTGTGATGTCTGTGCGAGCAGGGTGCGTGGAGGTACTGAAATACTTTGACAAGCAGGTAGGACATTGTATTTTATTTATTTATTTTTTGGGTCCTGAGACTTCCACAGAAGATATATGTACATGTTTTAATATTTAGGCCACTTCTATTATTGATTGCTGTCAGGATGTGAAGAGAGTTTCAACTGGCTTATAACAAAAAGTGATTAAAAAACAAATTGCCTACTTTAACATTCTAATATTTTAAATATGTCTCTCTCAATAAATGTGTGTGTGTGTACTGGTAATCCCTTATGGTGACCAATTGTCTCCACAAGGATGGTGATACAAGTACATTTTTGACCTTATGGGGACATTTTTTTGGTCTCCATGAGGAAAAAAGCTTATAAACCATATGTAATGAAATGTTTTGAAAATCTAAAAATGCAGAAAGTTTTCTGTAATGGATAAGTTTAGGGGTAGGGTTAGTGCAAGGGGAGAGAATATACAGTTTGTACTGTATAAAAATCATTAAGGGAAGGAAAGTAGGCCTACCATAAAATGTGGAAAATGTGTGTGTGTGTGTTTTGTGACATATCAGGACACACATTTGTATAACGACACAGGTATGACATAGGTATTACAAGGAGAGGGTGACTTATGAGGACATTACCCCATGTCCCCATTTATCAAAAGGCTTATAAATCAAACACAATGAGTTTTTTTGAAAAAGTAAAAGTGTGCACAGTTTCCTGTGATGGTTAGGTTTAGGGGTAGGGGTAGTGTAGGGGGATAGAAAATACGGTTGTACAGTATAAAAACTATTACGCCTATGGAATGTCCCCACAATTCACAAAAACAAACCTGTGTGTGTGTGTGTGTGTGTGTGTGTGTGTGTGCGCATTTTTGTGACATATCAGGACACAAATGTGTATAATGACATGGGTATTACATAGTACAAGAAGAGGGTGACTTATGAGGACATACCCCATGTCCCCACTTTCCAAAAGGCTTATAAATCATACAGAATGAGTTTTTGTGAGAAAGTAAAAGTGTTGACAGTTTCCTGTGATGGTTAGGTTTAGGGGTAGGGGTAGTGTAGGGGGATAGAAAATACAGTTTGTACAGTATAAAAACCATTACGCCTATGGAATGTCCCCACAATTCACAAAAACGAACGTGTGACCGTGTGCGTTTGTCTGCAATGTTCTATTACGATTTAGGGCAACTGTGTGTTTTGTAGTAGTTTGCTCTATGATGATTTTAAAAACATATTTTAAATGTCTAAAAATGTCTACATTTATCAATCAAATTTCACCAGTTCTGTTTTACAGTACATGATATAGCACTTTGAAAACATCTGTTTTAACTAATATAGCTTTCCAGATTTCCTTATTTGCAGTCCTGACTTACAGAAGCCTAAAGTAACTCACAGTAGGATCATGTCTTTTGTTTTGATTAAGTCCAATACTTTAGTCCTGTGAGGTGCATGACCTCACCAGTGGTAGACTGTTATCCATGACCATTTATCAGGCTTAGTTTGTGATATCTCCACATTATTCTAGGAAAAAAGTTTTTGTTTTCCAAGGAAGGGAAACTGTATAATTTCCTGTGGCACAGTTTATCCTGATTTAAGGGAACATAAAGTTTTATTGCATGCATTAAAACTGTAACTTTTGCTTGTAAATAGTTTTTCCAGTCCTTGATTAAAACAAACACCTAAATGAAACTACATATCTAAAATATGGTTACAGTGGGCTGATTTCAGCACAGTAGTGATCAGATGAATAACTTTCTTCTCAGTTGCTTATAAAATTATCCAGGCTGCCATCATAACAAATTAGTTATGCCAAATGAAAGTGTATTTCAGTGTTGCCTTAGACTACTACAAATGTTGTTTGAATATTCAGCCCCATAAAGTGCAGGCCTGTGAGAGGGCAGCCGATACTGAAAATGAAGAAAAACAATAAAATAAAGTTAACAATTTGATGTGCGAGCCATAAACAATAGTTTTTAAAAGCATCTTACCTTTTCTGTATGTTGTGTGAAACATATGTGATCAAAATTTATGTTGAATTTTCTTAAATCTAATATTTTTCCTGAACTATCAACTTGCATAACACTTAAACGAATGTCAGTTGCACACTTTAGTCCAAAAATCTGGCCAGGTCTGTCTATAACATTAATTTTTCTCCTTTGTTCTAAACACAACAGTCTGTTTTTAAGGGGATATTCTATACCTGAAGCATGATGGATATGAGGCACATGGTGTTCCTTGCTTTGTATTCCAGTGAATTATATGCAATTTTTCACAGTCTTCAGAAGATGATGTGCTGCATATGTGCTGCACGTGTTGGATTAAATAATGGCTACTGGAAAATGTCACAGGTGTCACAGAGGTTTTTACTGGTGTCGTGTCAGGTTGGGTTTTCCATTGCTTCTCATCACTGCAGTGGAATGAATCTGCTTGAAAGTGCACACACTTTCGGTCATTTCATCATTGCATTTTTATTGGTGAATTCAGTGTGCATTTACCATAAGGGGTGAACTTATTGCGGCTGATCAAATATGACATTTTAATCCAGAATGAAATTTTGAAAGATGAAAACAAATTTCCTATAAGTCTTTGCATGATGGAAACTACCTGCCCATTATATCTCAAGAATTGTTAGTTTCTTTTGCATCACAGCCATGTGTAAAATTACTGTTGTATGAATGTTAATGAAGATTCAGAAGTTTTCAGTATTTTGGAATATAAATTTTGCTTTTATCTTAACTTTTACTCAGGGCTCACTGTGGCTAATAGTTTTCCAAAGTTACTAGCCACTCTGACTGCCATATAGATATTTTTAATATTATAATATAATTTGGTCGCAGGTATATTAGGCTGCTGTCACTTTAAGACCTGACACATGGATCCATTATACTGTTAGACATGTGTTTCTTTTCTCATGTATGGTAACCAATATTTGGAATTTGTACTTTGCATTTAACCCATCCAAGTTAGTGCACACACATTAGGAGTAGTGAGTAGTGAACACACACACACTGCAAACCGTGACTCTCTAACCATTAGGCAATGACTGCCCGTACAAAAAACAACTCAATTTAGTACTGAGACGTGTCTTTATGTGTACGCGCTTTGGGTGTGAGCACGAAATCTGCGGGAATGAGTAAAATTAGGAGCAATATGCACAATCCCAATTCTGAAATTCAAGCCCTTTAACACCAACAAAATTCATCCGGACAAATGAGACGAGTGAGTGAGGGGAGGCAGGTTTGTGTGTCATCTCGTTATCGGAGAGATGAGAGAGCGAGAAAACGCAGCTGGTATTGCTTATCTATTCTGCGGAAAATTAGATATTTCAGTATTGAAAAAACAATATTTTTGACAACACTACATTGCACTTTGTTTATTTTTTCAGATGCCTTTTTAAATGACTACAAAAAAAAAAAAAAGTATATATTATATATACAATTCAACCTGCCAAAGTGGCTATAAGAGTGACTGCGTTACACGCCACTGCTGAAATCCACCCACATTTGGCAGGTTGGTGGGTGTTAATGTGATTAAAACCATCCTTGGCATTCCAAACTTTCTAAATATCTGCACTGTATCATATCATATATCCATATCCAATATATTTGTGTACAAATGTACAGATTTTAGAATATTTCAGAATATACAGATATCCTTCACTACAAAGTTTACTGCATAAAACATGAACGTGCAACATTTCATTGTTCTTAAAGGGATAGTTCACCCAAAAATGAAAATTTGATGTTTATCTGCTTACCCCCAGGGCATCCAATATGTAGGTGACTTTGTTTCTTCAGAAAGAACACAAATGATGATTTTTAACTCCAACCGTTGCCGCCTGTCAGTCTCATAATGCATGTCAATGGGAACTCCATCTATAAGAGTAAAAAAAAACATGCACAGACAAATCCAAATTAAACCCTGCGGCTCGTGACGACACATTGATGTCCTAAGACACGAAATGTTTGGTTTGTGTAAGAAACCGAACAGTATTTATATCATTTTTTACCTCTAATACACCACTATGTCCAACTGCCTTGAGCATCCGGTGTGTGAGGTCTGAATGCACTCTGACGCCGGACGCACTGATTGACCATACGCGCAAGAGATCACTTCCGGCATCAGAACACAAAATACTGTTCGGTTTCTCGCACAAACCAATCGTTTCGTGTCTTAGGACATCAATGTGTCGTCACGAGCCGCAGGGTTTAATTTTGATTTGTCTGTGCATGTTTTTTTATTACTCTTATAGATGGAGTTCCCATTGCCATGCATTATACGACATCAATTGTGTTCTACTGAAGAAACAAAGTCACCTACATCTTGGATGCCCTGAGGGTAAGCAGATAAACATCAAATTTTCATTTTTGGGTGAACTATCCCTTTATTAAAAAAAAACAATAAAAAGATGTGAAATTAATTACAAACAGAATTTTAGCAGAAGAAAAAACATAAAATGAGTGTTTTAAACTGTATAAAATAAGAAAGAACATGTCTTTATTAGGAAAAAAAATCCTTATTAATATCAAATTACTCTATAATGTGTTTTCAATACACACGTTTTCAATTATAGCTGCTAAATAAAAGGGGTTCCTGCTGTTTTATGCCTTTATTTCATTAGTGAGTTGTTCGCATGGCACCGAGCAAACACACTTCTTTTATTTGACAGAGTGAAGCAAATGTAGAACATATTCTTGCTATGCACCATTAAATAGGTAAAAATGTATTAAATGCATTTCTAATGTCTTTGTTATTAATCTCTTATGTTTCATTATGATGAGCACTGACCAAGATATTTGAATGTTTTGTGCATATTCAAAGAGTGGAACTAAGCCCGAGGTAACCTTGTGGTATTAGTTGTTTAAATAGGACACAGTTGTCAAAATGAGATGCGGGTTAAAAGAAAAAAATTTTGTGCATCAACACACAAACATACAAAATCTGTAACTACTCAAGGAAAAGAAATACCAGGACAAGAGCAAAGAATTAAAACCTGATCAAAGCCTGACCTTTCACCTCTGTCTCAGGCTCAGATTCGGACTAAAAAAGATTAGAGCGTTCTAGCTAATAGAAATCACCATGCTAATTTCTGCAATTTGCTGTATAAAATGTAACCGAATATATAAACACATTTTAATGACTACAATAAAGCAGCATTTTAACTCTAAACTGTAAAGTTTACATGCACATGTATATGTGACCATAAAAAAAAAAGAGTACAATTCAAATAAGGGCTTTAAAAGAATAATTCTCATTAATGGAATTTAATAAATGAATGACTTTTTCAACACAGGCAAGAGCTGAGCTTATAAACCATTTTTATTGTGTGATCATAAAGAGAAAGTAAAGCCAAAATCATCATCAGGATTTTCCAGAAGTCTGTGCAAAGATATTTATTTAATAGGATTTTTGCAAAGCTGAAGTGTTTGTAAGTAAATCTTTCCTTCTGGCAGATTTAGAATAGCATAATGTCTGTAAGGTTTTAGGTTCAGAGCCGTGAAAAATTACATTGACAAGACAATAAATAGGTGAAAAAAATCCAAAAAGAAATGCATGCATTAATTTATGATGATGTGAGTTGTACAGAATTTTGAATGCAAATTTGGCACTGTTTCTTTAAGAGACTCAGACGGTGTTGTAAATTATAAAGGCTGTTGGTCAATGAGAAAGCCACACTTTCAGATAACAACAGCTTGAAATTTAATTAAACTGATTGAGCTGTTAAAGTTATTGCCGCAAGGTTTTCAGAATAATTCCAAGCTATTTTTCCACCAAAAGTCGAATCTGGCCACAGAGACAGTTGTTAACTTTACTGAGGCCAGCACATCTTTAAAGAGTCATATCACTTGCTCAAGTATAAACAGGATATAAACAATGGTTGATTTATAATCTGTTAATATTACGTGCATGATGCAGTCCACTGTATTCTACAAAACACTGCAGCTTTTTAAGTGCTTCATTTGTTATATGAAAGCAAATTTATTTTGTTATTTGCCCACTTTTTGGGTAACAGATTGGGTAGAAGAAATAGTATTGTACATTTTGTTTTACCTGAAATATTCGTTGTACTGATTAGCTAGAACATTTCAAATGCTGCGTATTAAAATGCTCCTTTGATATTGAACTTGTGGAGAGGTGCTCTGATCCAATTGATTTTCCATACTCCCTTTTCCTGGGATTAACCAGAGTTATAATGGGAAATTTAACGGCCTAGCTTACCTTTCATCAGCATTGGTCTGCCTGACAGCATTGGCTGATGGTAAGCCATCTTCACTGCCTCCCTTCTGAACTGATGCTATGATGCAATATTTCCACAATTAACATCATACTTCAATTGTCCGAGTTCTTTTTTCATGTGCACTTCTGTGTGGTTTTAAGAAGATGCACATCCTTGAGGATGACGTCTGTGTGATTATATTCAATGTTGGGTTAGTTACTTTTAAAAGTAATGCATTACGATATTGCGTTACTCCCTAAAAAGTAACTAATTCGGTCACTTTTTATGGAAAAGTAATGTGTTAAATTACTTTTGTGTTACATTTTCTCATCTGAGCTGGGCTTGCTTGTATGTTTTTGAATTAAAAGAGGTATATTTTTGGAAAACGTAATGGCCCTTTAACACTAAAAGTCCCGGTTTCACAGACAGGGCTTAGACTAAGTTAAATTAGGGTATTTAAGTGGCTTTCATAAACGTAGCCTAGAAAAAAAACTGGTGTGCATCTTGAGACTAAACAGTGCACTGTAAAAAAAAATAATCGTAAAAAAATGGTCAATGACTGTCAGCTACGGCTGCCAAACAAAAACCTTAAAATTAAAGTAAAATATTCTAATTTAAATAAAGTGCAAAAAACAAAAAACAGGTATCCTGAATAGTTACTAACAAAACACATTCACTGTAAAATGTGAATCTCTTGTATTTAACCAGAATGAATTAATAAACGTAACTATATGTTACTGCCTCTGAAATAAAGCAACATACAGCAAAACACCAACGTTCTCTGGCCCATCCTGGACTGAAGCACAGGCTTTACTCTTCAGCACAATGGTGACCCACAAAACAGACAATACAGAAACCCTTTCAATCCCTACAGAACGTGAAACACTAACAGATCTCTCAAGATCTCAGCATCTTCACTTATTACAATCCAGACTTTATTTCATATTAAAGTTCTTATTGAGAATTAACAGAGGTTTAGATGTTGATGTTTTATTGAATAAAATAATAAAGTTTGAAGTCACCATTCTGGTGGTCAGTGCTTGCTTTATTTGGGCTCTTGACCCTTGACTCTAATTTTAGTATTTTTCTGGCTGCTTTAACAGTGTGTCTCTGAAACATGTTTGTCATAGCAAAAAAAATTAAAAAAAAGCAAGGAAAACTCTGATCAGATGATGTTGGTCACTTTTTAAGTGATGATACAGTCATCATAAAGTGGTCTGATTCACTGATACCAAAGTCTGGTCTTTGATTAAATTGTTTAATATTAGTTGTAATTTCATATGCCAATACTACTGCACTGCTGTGATACTATAAATAATTTTATTAAATCATTATGCAGAAAATGTTTTGTCAAGACCATGTAGACTCACACAGACATCAAGAATCAGCGTATGAATCTCAACAATGGTGACAATAAAATAAAAAAATCAGATCAACTCTGAATGTCACAAAAAAAAAAAAAAAAACATGGCTGATAACATTTTCTGCAAAATGACTTCAAAATCAGAATACTAGGTTATCATTATATGATTCCACAAGGTTACAGTAAATCATATGAAATTAACAGTTAATATACTCAGACATTTGACACTGTGATATCAGTGAATCAGGCCACTTCATGATAACTATATCATCAATAAGCAGCCAAAATCATCTGATCAGAGTTTCTTCTACATTTGTTGCTATAACAAATATACATTAGAAACACACAGTTAAAGCGGCCAGAGAAAAACTAACATGGAATAAGTCAAGGGTCAAGAGCCCAACGTTTTTCAATAAGACATCAACATCTAAATCTGTTAATTCTCAGTAAGAACCTTTGTATAAAAGAAACAAAGTCTAGACTGTAATAAGTGAAGATGCGGAGCTCTTGAGAGATCTGTTAGAGTTTGATGTTCTGTTGTTGCCAGTCATTTGAATCAAATCAGGAAATACCTGTAAAATAACAGTGTTTTTTAACATTTAAAGAAAATTTATGTCAATGTTTTTTTGCACTTTATTTAAATTAGGATATTTTACTTTAATTTAATGTTTTTTGTTTGGCAGCCATAGCTGCCAGTCATTGACCGTTTTTTTTTAAAGATTTTTTTAAAGTGAAGGTATTTGATCGTAATAATTCAGGAAATTATTTGGTTTATTTAAATTAGGATATTTTACTTTAATTATACGGGTTTTGACCGTTTTATCTTTTAACTGTTTTGTTACTGTGTAATTACTGATTATTTTTGTAATTTTACATACATTTGTTTGTAATTTAAGAAAACAGAAAAAATACTGTATAAAAAATACAGTAAATTGTCTGTAAAAAAAAAGGGAAAGTGAAATGAATAAGCCTCAGGCTGAAGGAAATGCAAATTCACACCTGTACAGTAGAGGGCGCAGCTCAAACCTTTCAGCAGTGCTGCCATTTTGGATTGCAGAAGAATAGGTCACAAGAGAATAATGTTCAACACTCTTACTTCAGCAATAAAAACAAACAAACAAACAAAAAATGTGCTTATTAGTATGGTTGAATTGGATCATCAAAGGTCAGCAGCAAAGACATTGGTTAATAAAGTGAGATTAAATATTTGTGTTATTTAACATATTTAATTAGCCTATTGCAGGTTTGGGTTACACTTTATTTTAAGGTGTCCTTGTTACAGTGCAATTATACATTTAAGTACTGAGTAATAATAATCAACTATATGTGCTTATTATAGTGTTAGGTTTAGGACGAGGGTTTGGTTTAGGGTTAATTGAATGTAATTATGCATAATTTATAGTTATTACTACAGTAACTACATGTAACGTGTAACAATGACACTGTAAAATAAAGTGTTACCCAGGTTTGTGTAATATACTGAGCTTGCATTTCACTGTTTTTATTCACTTTGAGGAATACTGAATCTGTTTTTGTGGCTCATCTGTGACCAGGACAGGAAGCTGTCTGAAAGGGATGTCCAGGTACTAACCCAGATTGTATCCAAAAAAACATAAAACCACAGCTACCCAACTCACTGCAGAATTAAATACACACCTTGACTCACCTGTTTCCACCAAACTGTTCGTCTGGAGCTCCACAGAGTCAATATTCATGGTCGGGCTACTATAGCCAAACCTTTGGTCACTCATGCCAGTGCC
This sequence comes from Anabarilius grahami, assembly GCA_003731715.1. Classification (NCBI taxonomy): domain Eukaryota; kingdom Metazoa; phylum Chordata; class Actinopteri; order Cypriniformes; family Xenocyprididae; genus Anabarilius; species Anabarilius grahami. The sequence continues at coordinate 883,206 of RJVU01047119.1, forward strand.
AAATGTCGGTTTCATTGGTGCCAACAGTGCAAATCTTGGGCTGTGGACAATGTGAAACATGTATTGTTCTCTGATGAGTCCACCTTCACTGTCTTTCCCACATCTGTGGGATTTATGGTGTGGAGAAGAACCAAAGAGGCTTAACACCTGGACTGTTGCTGCCCAGAGTGAAGCACAGGGTGGATCAGTGATGGTTTGGGCTGCAATATCATGGCATTCCCTACTGCGCTTGATGGGCGCGTCACTGCCAAGGACTACCGAACTATTCTGGAGGACCATGTGCACCTAATGGTTCAAACATTGTACCCTGAAGGGGGTGTAATGTATCAGCATGATAATGCACCAATACACAAAGCAAGACTTGTGACAGAATGGTCTGATGAACATGAAAGTGTAGTTGAACATCTCCCATGGCCTACACAGACACCAGATCTAAATATTTTAGAGCCACTTGGGGGTATTTTGGAGGAACAAGTCAAAAAAATGTTTTCCTCCACCAGCATCAGTGACCTGGACACTGTTCTGAAAGAGGAATGGATCAAAATCCCCCTGGCCACTGTGCAGGATTTGTATCTGCCATTTCCAAGACGAATTGATGCTGTATTGGCTGCAAAAGGAGGCCTTATACCATACTATTAAATTATTATGGTCTAAAACCAGGTGTTTCAGTTTCATTGCCCAACCCCTGTGTATAGATAGATGGTAATTTCCTATGGCTCAGAAAAGACACAACAAGACCTGCACTGACCTTTCTTTTGCATTGTTGTTATTTCATTTCAGACAGCCCAAAGCTGTCATTAGCCCACTATCTGGCTGCATAGAGCATCTTTCTTCATTGACAGCCATTCAAAAATATCGTTTTCAGNATTTGTATCTGCCCCTGTGTATAGATAGATGGTAATTTCCTATGGCTCAGAAAAGACACAACAAGACCTGCACTGACCTTTCTTTTGCATTGTTGTTATTTCATTTCAGACAGCCCAAAGCTGTCATTAGCCCACTATCTGGCTGCATAGAGCATCTTTCTTCATTGACAGCCATTCAAAAATATCGTTTTCAGGAAGCAGCATTTAAATAATACTGTATATAAGTAGAAAATGTAAAAATATTTTTGGAGGACACATTTTTCCCTGTCTGCTGCCTTTGACATCACAGCCCAGCATAGTCGAAGTGAAGGGTTGCCAGCAGGCAATCAGCATTGTCATGATGTCATTTTCCTGCAGCCCTGGAGTCATTAATCACATGGCATTTAGGTTCAGGTGATTGGCTCCTGGCAACAGGACTGAACGCTAAATAAACTACTACTTCAGAAAGTGCCAGTGAGATTAATGGGAGTGCAAACAGCTTTCTAAACCTCACTGGATAGCAAAAATAAACTTTTCTCATGCTCAAAAATGGCCAGATTTTGTATGCATTTTGCATCAGCTCACTGTGTGGCCTTGTTTAGAAACAAATAAGGGTGTGTTTGGGGTCTTTACGCTCAAGGGTCTACATGAAAATAGCAATTACTTTGTGAGATGATGTGAGAATCTGAGTTTAGCTCACAACACAAATCTTCACCATTGAGCTTTTGAGCAAGGCACATAAGCAGAGCATTGTAATTCACTTTTGATAAAAAAAGTGCTTGGTAAACAACAGCCAGTAATCACATAAGCATGTTAGAACAGCTTGTAACGACTAATGTAATTAAAAAGGAAAACTTTTCGAAGACGTGCACCCTAGAGAATGATGTCTGCTGGATAACAACAGGTGAAAATAAATGAATCTTCTTTTATTGATGGCCATTTCCATTGGCTCACAGTGAGACACAATAGATTTGTATTGGCCATGGTTTCTGAAAATTTCCACTGGTTCATTTTCTCAACTGTGCTAGTTTTACTAAGTCAAGCACGTAATCTGGATAATTCAATTTGGATAAAAAGTGCTGGCTAAATAGTAACCTGTAAATAACACCCACATATTAGAACAATGTGTGTTAAGCTCAAATATTTTTGCTTTGTGTTTTTGGGCGGAGTCGTGGTTGAAAGTTCTATTCCACATCCTTAAGGTAGATTTGCACAACATATGCAGCCTGTTCTTATTCAGCAGTTTATGAGAACATTATGTCTTGAGAAATAATTAACAGTTCACAAAACATTTAGGCCTACACCAGGTCTCAAACTGCCGGCCCGCGGGCGATTTACGCTCTTGACCTTTTTATGTTTTTAAAATAATTTGTGTTTGAGTAATTGCAATAGTGTTTCACAGCAAACACTTGTGCATTGCCGAATCAAAAGACTAAAGGAACCGATCCTTTCTATGTTAGATTTTTCTCTGCAACAATGCATATGTTGTTGTAAAGCAGTGAAGTCAGTGCTTATATGCTGATATAGTCATTGTGAGATGGCCTGATTGTATCCAAAGCAACTGATCATATGTTTAGTCATTTGTACATTTTGGTTTTGCATTAGCAGCCCTGTGAAACTACAGCATGAGAAGAAAGTGCTGCAGCAAACAGATATACTGTTTAATTTTAAAACCATGCAGTGCATAAAAAAATTGAACTACTGCATCACTTAGACACACACAGACATCAAGAATCAGCATATGAATCTCAACAATGGTGATAAAAATAAGATGCTTCATGCTACAATGCATGCTGGGTATCACCATAGGTCAAAACTCCCATCATGCACTGCAGTATGAATAATTATTGTCACCACTGTTGAGGATTGTATGCTATATTTTCATGTATACGCCTGAGCTGTAATAGCTGATCATTTTTAGCACTGAAGTATACGGTGGCATTTATTTAATATAATTTTTTTGTTTTTGTCACAATTTTTTGATAGTTGAATCTCAGTCAAGAAACCAAAGAGAACGAGAACTCTTTGTGATGACTTAATTTGAAATGGCTTTCAAGCTGCAAATTTATGTGGATCTGCTCCTTTAGTCTTTTGATTCGGCAATGCACAAGTGTTTGCTGTGAAACACTATTGCAATTGCTCAAACACAAATCATTTTAAAAACATAAAAAGGTCAAGAGCCCAACTATAACAAACCCTGACCATCACGATGGTGGCATAATTTATTGACCAATAAAACACCAACATTTAAACCTCTGTTAATTCTCAATAAGAAATTATTTAGACGTGACAGAAATAAAGTTATATATGTAATAAAGTTATATATATTATATATGGTTAGTACTAAGTAAATCAGATCTTTTAATCAGATCTTGAGAGATTTAATGTCTTTCACCTTCAGTTGATTTCAATTAAATGGTTTTGGCTGAAGTCACTTGTAGTTCTTGTGTTTCTCTTTTCTTCAGTTATTCTGCTTGTTAACAGCAGGTGTTCATCATTAATGTTCAATCATCCCTGAATTAAAAGCTTAATTATCTCATTAACTTTAACTCTGCTTCAGTGTTATTTTAGCACTATTCAGAGAGGGACCAAATGTTATCTGAGCAGAGTTGATTTAACTCTGTGGATTTTACTGTAAGAGAGCTGGTTCGAGGCTTTCGTAGTTTAGTGTGTTGTTTGGTTGCAAAGTGCGAATGAAATATGTTTTTTCCAAACCGAAAAGGAAATTGGATGAGGAACACAGACAGTTTCAAGAAAGATGGACATTGCAGTATTTTTTCGTGGCATTTAATGGAAACGCTACCTGTCTGATGGAAAGAAATCCGCCGTTCACATATCGCGTTTAAAAACGCGTGGAAAACGCTGCCGCGCCGCTTTCTCCTTCTTTCCACTTTCGCTCCCGTGGTGTCTGACGTTGCTATGCAACCATGAACTGTGGTCTCCACGATGATGAGGAAGTATCAACAAATGATTAATAGATTTCTAGTGCTTGCATTTGCTCTACTACTAGATATATTTATGGATATGAGCATTAAAAACCCGCCCTGTATAGCTATGATAAGCTGTTCTGCAGAGCTTTCGATGTTGTTATGGAAAGGCCGATTGGCTGGTCCTTGTCACATGACCTGCAGTGCGCTCGCGGCATTCTGAAAAGAGTTGAGATGTTTTCACTTTATGAGCGTGCGTGCCTAAATTACAGTAAAAGCACTCGCGCAAGTCGCGAGCGTCGATTTAATACACCGAAACCAATAAACGTTACCGATGCTTAAACGGCATCTTGGACAAATGTGGCTCAGCTGTGAACAGAAGCGCTGCCAGGTGTGCAAGAAATAGAATAGTGAACAAATGTATTCTAGGATTGCATTTGTTCAGTACAGTGTTGTTCATTGCAAGATTTTGATGTTATTTAGGCCTAAGCTAAAAAAAAGTTAGGGAAAAAAATATTTGCACTAACTGTTAAAAACTAATACTTGTATGTAACTGAAGAAAGTAAATGAGAAATTATGCAAAGGAAAGTAAACTTTCAGAAATTTTGCGCTTTCTTGTGCTTGAATGTTAAAATGGCCCTAAAAATGAGGTGTCAATCACAGCAATGGCCCCCAGCCAATTTGAGTTTGAGACCCCTGTTGGTGTAAAAGTGTTCAGCCCATATAACAGTATATACTATACATTACAAAAGCGCTTTACAATGTTAATAGTCAAGTTTGACAATATGTGAAACTATTAGAGATGACGCTTTGTTTTAAAAGTGCAGTTCTGTTCATTTTATCAGTGGAAAGGAAGAGCTAGACAGAAGATATAGTGCGAATTTATGTAACAATTGTAGCAGATGCATCTCCTTCTGAGCCAAACTCATGCAAAACCCTTTCTAAGAGATAGAGAGCAGCTGCCTCTCAGACATGTGCTTTCTCTGAGGAATAGGATTTTCCATCAAACAAACATTCTCTCGAAGGGGCCCTCTTTTAGGAAAGAATACCTCTTCAAAATTAGGGAAAAATCTCTGAGGCTATGTTGGCCCAATAAAATCCAATCTGATTAGAGACCGAAGTTTGGAGTTGTTGTTACTAGTTGAATGCCATGCCAAAATGTGTTTCTTACAACTCCAAGTCACACATTAGGGCCACAGTGTTAGTGTTAGTAGACCATCAGGTTTCTTTGGCAGTGATGGGTTTCAGAGGAACTTTTAGCAGTCATGATTTCATTTTTTTAGTTGAGACACTATAGCCTGTTGAATGCTGAAGGTCTATAAGGAGTTTGGGTCAAATATTTCAAACCTTTCCTGGCTCTCAGTTTAACCTTTCTTAGATATCCATATTGCCACAAACAGTTGCCTTAAAGGATTAGTTCACTTTCAAATTAAAATTTCCTGATAATTTACTCACCCCCATGTCATCCAAGATGTTCATGTCTTTCTTTCTTCAGTCGAAAAGAAATGAAGGTTTTTGATGAAAACATCCCAGGATTTTTCTCCATATAGTGGACTTCAATGGTCCCCAAACGGTTGAAGGTCAAAATTACAGTTTCATTGCAACTTGAAAATGTTCTACACAATCCCAGATGAGAAATAAGGGTCTTACAGTGGTGCTCAGGATTATTGGCACCCTTGGTAAATATGATCAAAGATGACTATAAAAATAAATCTGCATTGTTTAGCCTTTTGATCTTTAATTCATAAAATGAGCAAAAATCTAACATTTCATTGAAGGAAAAGAATTGAAAGTGGGGGAAAATCACATTATGAAATAAATGTTTTTCTCCAAAACACGTTGGCCACAATTATTGGCACCCCTAGAATTTTGTATGAGTAAAATATCTCTGAAGTATATTCCCATTCATATTTAAATTTTTTAGCACACCAGGGTGATCATGAACATGAAATTGTCCAGCCATGACAAGGAGTATACTCCTATAAACATGAGGAAACACAAAGGCCAAATTCCTGTAATCATTCATCACAAAGAGTAAAACCAAAGAATATAGTTCTGATGTGCAGCAAAAGATTGTTGAGCTTCACAAAATAGAAAATGGCTGTAAGAAAATAACTAAAGCATTGAAAATCCCCATTTCCATTACCAGGGCAATAATTAAGAAGTTCCAATCAACTAAAGATGTTACAAATCTGCCTGGAAGAGGACGTGTGTCTAAATCGTCCTAATGCACGATGAGGAGGAGAGTTTGAGTGGCCAAAGACTCTCCAAGGATCACAGCTGGAGAATTGCAGAGGTTAGTTGAGTCTTGAGTCTCAGAAAGCCTTAAAAAAAAAAGACCAAACAGCACCTACATCCCCACAAGTTGTTCTGGAGGATTTCAAGAAAAATCCTCTGCTCTCATCCAGAAACAATCTCCAGCATATTCAGTTGTCAGACAAGACTGAAACTTCAAACGGGACCGGCTTCTATGGTCAGATGAAACTAAAAAAGAGCTTTTTGGCAGCAAACCCACCAGATGGATTTGGTGCACACAGGGATAAAATATACCCCATGCCCACGGTTAAATATACTGCTGGATCTTTAATGTTGTGGGCCTGTTTTTCTGCTGGAGGTCCTGAACATCTTGTTCAGATACATGGTATTTTGGATTCTATCAAATACCAACAGATAAAAAATCTAAACCTGACCGCTTCTGCTAGAAATCCAATAATGGGCCGTGGTTGGATCTTCCATCAGGACAATGATCCAAAACAAACATCAAAACCAACACAAAAATGTGTCAGTGAGCACAAAATGAAGCTTCTGCCATGGCCACTCCAGTCCCCTGACCTGAACCCTAAAGAAAATGAGTGGAGTGAATTGAAGAGATGAAGCACCAACATGGAGCTGGAATCTGAAGAATCTGGAGAGATTCTAGATGAAGGAATGGTCTCTGATCTCTTGTCAGGTGTTCTCCAAACTCATCAGGCATTATAGGTGAAGACTCAGAGCTGTTATCTTGGCAAAAGGAGGTTGCAAAAAGTATTTAACAAAAGGGTGCCAATAATTGTGGCCAACGTGTTTTGAGAAAAACATTTATTTCATAATGTGATTGTCCCCCCACTTTCAATTATTTTCCTTCAATGAAAGATTAGATTTTTGCAATTTTTTTTAATTAAAGATCAAAAGGATAAACATTTACGCATTTGGCAGACGCTTTTATCCAAAGCGACTTACATTGCATTATTCTATACATTTGTATCCGAGTATGTGCAATCCCTGGGATCGAACCCATGACTTTGGCATTGCTAGTGCCATGCTCTAACCACTGAGCTACAGGAAAGCTTTGCATAAACAATGCATAATTATTTTTATTGTCATCTTTGATCATATTTACCAAGGGTGTCAATAATCCTGAGCACCACTGTATCTAGAGAAACCATCGCTTATTTTCTAAACAAAAAATTAAAACTTTTACATTTTAACCATAAATGCTCATTTTGAACTAGCTCTCTTCTTCTTCTTCTCTATTAGAATTCCGGCAGTGTAGACACTGCTAGGTGTATTACTGCCCTCATCAGGTCAAAATTTGAACTAAATTGTCATATTCAATATGCTAGTGGAAGTATAACAATTTAGTTCAAACTTTGACCTGTGGAGGGCAGTAATACACTTAGCAGTGTCTACACTGCCGGAATTCTAATAGAGAAGAAGAAGAGTGCTAGTTCAAGATGAGCATTTATGGTTAAAATGTTTAGAATTTTTATTTTTAATTTTAAAAAAATGAGTGATGGTTTCTCTAGATAAGACCTTTATTTCTCGTCTGGGATCGTGTAGAACGTTTTGAAGCTGCACAAAATGTTATTTTGACCTTCAACCGTTTGGGCTCCATTGAAGTCCACTATATGGGGAAAAATCCTGGAATGTTTTCATCAAAAACCTTAATTTCTTTTCGACTGAAGAGTGAAGGACATGGACATCTTGGATGACTTGGGGTGAGTAAATTATCAGGAAATTTTAATTTGAAAGTGAACTAATCCTTTAAGTATCTGTCTGTTAGACCTATCCTTCAAGGCTTTGTAGAGTGGAGAGGTGTCTGAATCACTCCAGATAACCGCTGGCGAACCTCAGGGTTCGGTGCTTAGCCCTCTCCTTTTCTCGCCCTGTAACATTTTTGCGCCCTGTAAAGTCTCATAATTTTCCTTTTACTGCTGTGCAGATGATGCACAGTTATTCCGGTCCAACAACCTCACAATCTCAGCAAATATCTCAGGAAATCTTTGACATTTTGTACTGGATGAAGGAACGCCACCTCTAGCTCAACCTTTCTGAGGTCAACAACACTATAGCTAGCCAGGAATGTTGTTATCGTATTTGACATCCAGCTGAACTTTACAAACCACATCTTAACATGCAGATCTGTGCTCTGTAATATCAAGAAAATTAGAGCCTTTGTGTCATGCTGGTCCATGCACTTTTGTAGCCATTCAAGTTAAATTTAAATATCTGATGGTTTATGTTTTGCACTTACCCTTCTGGTAGCCTAAATTAAATACATTCATCCAAAAAGAAGATTTTGTTACGTTTAGGCATTTTTATTTTCAGACATTTCATTGATAAGTTACAAAACAAAAAGAAAGCAGCATCTGGAAAACAATGCATTATTTGTATCTATTTTATACAATAAAAATTTACAAAAATAAATAGCTTTACAATGAAGAAGTAACAAAGTACAATCCTTCACTGAAGGGATAATATGTTTTGCCGCATTTTAATATGACTAATATATGAAATATACACAACTGGAATTGCCAAAACCATATTAACATTCATATACAATCATTATAAAGAAGCATAACCTATTTTCAGTTTAGTTTTATGCTGTACTGTTTTTTCTTCTCAATGACGTTCAACTACACAGCTCTTTCAAAACTTCAGCAGACATATCTACTCAAGAAGCATGAAAACACTGGAAGGTCTGATCTTTCCAAACCTCCATGTTTTCATTCACGTAGCAATTCACAACAATTTGCTATGTGCACTTTTGAAATAAAACAGTGTTTAATACAAGAACAGCGATAGTAAATGGTAAATTACATAACCATTGTATAACCCTCTGAATGGACACAAACATTATGTTTGTTGAGGAACTTTCAAAAGTAGTTTCTAAACTAGATCTAACATTTAATTGTAATTATTAATGTTCCAGAAAATAAATTAGGCTCAACCACTGTGTACCTCTGATACAGTTTTCAATATACATGAACTAATAGATTTATATGATCATGCTTTAATCAAGTGTTCTTGCTACACTTCAACTCTGAAAGTGAAAATAACCTCTGATACATGCAAGCCATAAATAAAAAAAAGTAAAAATCAATAATTATTGACCAAATCACGAAGTAAATCAATAAAAAATGATAGCACCTTCATAGTGGCTTAGCGAGTGACAGTTCCTAGTAACATTTTCCCATTACAAGTTAAAATAATTCCATTTTGTAATTCCAAATTCCTTTCAAATCTGAATTTTTAGAAGCTTTGAATGTTTGTATCTAAATGATTTTTGTCCTCATGTTAAAAATTCAGCCTGAGATGAATGTGAAAGTCTTAGCTGATTGGTGTATTATGAAAAATAATTGATATGGAATGATCTGAAAAAGCAAATAGGAGACAGAAGTTAGGGAAACAGCATTGCTTGCTGAGGTAGATATCTATTGGATAAAACTTCAATAGTGGTTATTAATATATTTGGAAAACCAAAGCTCAAGTGATCAGTCCGTGCAACATTCATGACCAAGATCACTCGACACAGCTCAACCGTTTTTCCATCTAAGGCTGAATATTTCCTGCTCCAACTTGAAGCACGGTCAAATGATAATCTGTATATTGTTTCACAGGAACGTCTTATCACCTCTGAATAATTTGAAAGCCTGCATAATGTCCTCAACACTCTTGGTAGAAACACTTTTCAGATACTGATTGAGGCATCTTGGCAGGGTCACAATTCTCCAGTTCCACAATCTTCCCAGTGTAATCAATGCAGAGCATCCTACGCTGGCGTTCACCGTGGCCACAAGTTTGTGAGCATGAAGACCAAGGTCCTATTTGCCACATGGGACATGGCAGGTCTGCGCAGGGCCTGATATCAGAAGGTCTGAGATCTTTATTGCAGTGGTTTGAATAGAAGCCAGCATTGTCTTTACATTCCACATTTCTCCTGGACCATCCTGAACCACACGTTTTGGAGCATTCAGACCACTCGCCCGAGACCCACTGTGGCACTCCAAAGGGATGGATCAGTTTGCCAGCAATCTTTTTGTCTTTAGGTTTGCTGAAAGACATGGTTTTAGGAATGTAGAAGGTGTATTTCACCTTCGGTGGGATGGATTCCCCAGAGGTGGAGAGCAGCTGTATTGTGATTGGTTCCTGTAGCTGGCGGAAGCTCTGAAGTCTCTCCAATGTGGTGGACGAGCCACTGTACTTCAGCACAGCCCCGAGCACTGGTATGTACTGCTCCACTGTGGAGACCGAGAAGTTGCCATTCAAGATATAATCGCCATTTTCTCTCCGTACAGCCAAGTAATTGCCATCGTGTGGTATACTTCCATGGCTCTGCTGTTTGATGTTTATGTTAGTGGCTCCACTTGGAATCGTCACAATGTCCTTATATCCATGGCTAGAAAAACAGGAGAGATTTACATTAATGTGGCCAAAATGAACAAACTTTTTTCATTAAAAATAGCAGTGAGATGTTCTTACACAACTTTATTGAACGAGCCAGATATCATCCTGCAGCTCTGACCGTTCCCACCACACACGCCACATTTGTCGAGCTTCTTATTCGAATCGATCTCCAGGTCGCAACCAGCTTTGATACATTGGCCTTGCACACAGAATGAAGTGGTATCAGGACCGCACGGGGTTCCATCAATTACCTGAGATTGAAACGATGTAAAACATTTTAACAGTAAAAGACCTGTTAATTGGTTAGCGGTAAGTTCCCTTACTCTACATGCTGAAAAACTGTAATTAATCGAATGGGACATTTAAAGTAATTTTACAGTTAAATAATGTTAAATGTACAGATTTTGGAAGTGAAAAAGAACAACTCATCTTATAATTTACACTGAAAAAAACATAAATTGACATTCCTAGAATTCTGTGTAACAGCTCACATTTGATGTTTTTTTTATTGAAATAACTATGTTTATTAGTTTTTTCTAATCTGTTGTGTACATTAGGGTTTTGTGTTACATATTATGTTGTTAAATTAATGTTTATTGCATGATTTTAATGTCGCGTGTTACTTTGATGGTGTTTTGTATTTGTGTGTAAAATTAAACAAAATTGGATTTTAGCAGTGGCGTGTAACTCAGTTTGGTGGGTTGAATTTTATATACAGTATAATATATATATTTTTCAATTGTAGTTTTTTTTTAAAAGGCATCTACAATAATAAACTAGGTGCAATGTAGTGTAGATTTTTCGATACATATTTATTCTGAAATATCTGAAACTTCCAATACTTATTTTCCGCAGAATAGATAATCGATACCAGCTGCGTTTTCTCGCTCTCTAATCTCTCCGACCCACCTCCCTTCACTCACTCATCTCATTTGCTCCAGATGAATATTCTTGGTGTTACAGGGCTTGAATTTCAGCGTGGGATTGCGCGTATTGCATATAATTTTATATTATCACATCCAAAACGTGCGCACACAAAGCCACCTCTCAGTACTAAATTGAGTTCTTTTTCACTGTTTATTGCGGTTAAACAGTCAAATACACACAAAATAATATTAAAATGTCGGCCTTGGCGAGTATTCACATAAACACAATCAGTTATGTTTTAAGTGAACGTCAACAGTTATAATAACAGTCCATTATCCATTATAATAAAAGTATCATGGATCTGTGCGTCAGGTCTTAAAGCGACAGCAGCCTAATATACCTGCTGCCAAATTATGAGATATTAAAAATATCAATATGGCAGTTTTTTCCCATGGTATCAATGTCAAAATTGTGGCCAGTGAAAATGCTTCCCTTTGGAAAACCACTCGGCTGGTGAGCAAAAAAGTTAATGTCAAGCCCTGCTGTGAATGCAATGTAAGTTGCCTTGGATAAAAGCATCTGCCAAATGTATAAATGCAAATTTAAGTTTGCTCACATTATATATTTTGAAAATAATGTGCAACTTACTTTAGTTGCAAATACTCTGAATTCACTGCTGCCTCGTGCTCTGCAAAAGAGTTTACATCTATCCCGTAGCGACACTCCAGCGTATTTTGGTATCCACTGCTTCACATTTCCATGCACATCAAAGTGATTGGGATTGTTGTACTTCTCACATTGTTCCTCTCTGAAACTTTTTCCTGCAATTGTAAAGAATTGTTACCTAGTATAATAACACAATATGAAATGACTGACACTGAGGAGAACAACCCACCTTGGTTATTCTCACAGGCCTGTTTGTTGCAGGACTGGTAATTCACTCTCTGGCCCACACAGTATTTTCCACCGTTTTCAGGAGATGGCCGGCTACACTCTCGGTAGGAGAACATCACTCCGCCTCCGCATGATCTGGAACACGGTTGCCATGGTCCCCACTCGCCCCAGCCTCCATCCACAGCCGGCTGAACCAGAAGAACCACACAACCAAATGAATCTCCTAGACTCCTGAGCGTGTGATTTTAGTGTCACCCCAAGCAAACAACAAAAATAATGACCACTGACATTCATGATAAAGAAAAGAATCCTGGAAAAATGTTGGTTTCCATAAAAATATTTAGCAGCACAACTGTTTTTGACATTGATAATAATAAAAAAAAATTCTTGAGCACCAAATCCACATATAAGAATGATTTTTGAAGGATCATGTGACACTGAAGATATATTCTAATAGAAAACAGTTGTTTTAAATCAGAAAGAGCTTTATTGTAATAATATTTAAATTGCAATAATATATAAATTGTAATAATATTTCATTATATTACTGTTATACTGTATTTTTGATCAAATAAAGGCATAAATGCAAATTTAATGTCCTTTATAATCTTTTGTGTCCCTATACTGATAAAATAATTACATGAAAGGCAAATTATCCTTTATTTATGTTACGCAAGAGTAGCTTCAAATACCTTAGGCCTCATGACTTCCTCAGAGGACATGCATGCACTGTTCAGGCAGGTCCTGTTGGGGCCGCAGCTTGTGCCGTCCGCCCAGGGAAGGCTCCCGTTCCTGGTTGTGCACAGAGACTGCCCTTCTTGCTGGCACCAGAGCTGTCCGCACACCTCACTGGCTGAAGTGTTGGGACAATGCGAAAACTCCTCTCCAAATATCTGTTGGCACTGGCGGTCCAGGCTGTAAGTTATGCCTGGTAGCTCAGTGGGTAAGGCCACTATCGTCTCAGGGGTGTCCAGTAAACAGTCTCCTGTTATTATCCAGAGGAAGAGTTAGAGGGTAGTAAATCCTGAAATCAAAGGATTGTGTAACAGTAGGAACATTAGGCTCCTGGAGCTGACATTTAGGGAGACTTGCAGGAATGCACATCTGGGGGAGTGAGCCGTGAGGAGGAACACGAGTGAGCAGAAATGCACGTGGGGAACATGGGCCACTGCCCACTTCAAATGATACAGCAGTTAAAAAAGGAAATGTGCGAGACCAATACTAAAGAGACGCGGCCCGGTGGAAAGAAAACATTTGTTACATTCCCTTTTTATGAGTTGGAATGAAGTGACAGGAATGCATTCATTCTGACTCAATGGAAAGGAACTGAAAATTATGAATCTACATTATAACAAGCAAAAGATGATGTAAAAGTGTTTGACTATAAACGAGGGGAACCCCCGAAGCTCACTGCATACGTTAGGCTGACTTATTAATGGGATTCACAAGAATCTGTTTCCTGTGCTTTTGTAAATTTGCACTTACTGAAACTGGGGCACTAACTAAAAAGAGTATCCATGATGAAGAAAAGGAAAAATCGGGATTGGGATCGAAATTCTTACAAATGTACTTCTTGCTGGTTTTAAAAAAAACATTGATGCAATTTTCAAGAAACGTTTCAATTTAATGACTCTAAAAATGTAATGTGGTGTAACCATATATATATTTTACTTACACCTTAAACACAAGTAGACATCTTAATCATTATTTTCAAACAGGTTTTTATATGTACTTTTCAAGACAAATAGTATTTTTTAGTGTTATTAAGTCATAAATATCATTATATTTTAGAGTCGCACCACATGACATCGTACTAACCTAGTTATTTTATAACAATCAAATAATAGTATAGAAAATGTATTGACCCTGACACACAATCTTGAGTGTCTGCATTAATATAACAATAATATCTTTATGATATCATTTGTTTTATGTTTTGTTAAATATTAATTTTTTAATAAATAATAAATATTGTATAATATATAATTATCATAAATAAATACATTTTCTAATAAATAATAATAAAATTATGCCAAGTTAATTACTTATTTTCATGAATGTCATTCTTTTAATTATTTTTCCTTCATTACGATATCTAATTATAACCCACAAAATATTCAAATTAATTTTAATTCATAAATTAAAAACATGTTCATCATAGAATAAATGTATTCAAGTATATATTCTATTCACTGTAGGGTAACACTTCAATATGGGGAACACATATTCACTATTAACTACAAATTTTGCCTCAATAAACTTCTAATTTACTGCTTATTAATAGTTAGTAAGGTGTAAAGGTGCAATGTGTAAAATTTGGGAGGATCTATTGACAGAAACGCAATATAATATAATATACATAACTATGTTTTCAGTGGTGTACATAATGAACCGATATGTTTTTATTACCTTTGAATTGCCTAAACGGACAAAGACTCTACAAAGCGTGTTTCATCACTATATTGTTCTTCTTCTAAATCGTTTGTGTTTTTAGAGGCAGCTTGCATCGTCACTACATTGAATACGCACAAAGAAGAAGTAGTAGTAGTCATCTGGTTTATTAGAAGCAGCGACCATTCTTTGTTAGAAGTAAGAATAAACCTCATTGCTCGATTGGCTAACTTACTCTCTGCTGTCTCAGACGACGACATCTTTGACTTGTGTCGGCCAGACGGCCACTGTAGCTTCTCTATTTTGCTTCGAAAGGGAGGGGTGAGCTGCCGTTGGTTGCAGTTCGCAACCTAACCACTAGATGCCGCTAACATTTTCACACTGGACTTTAAAATTTAGGTATTGGGTAGGATTAAGGGGTGTAGGATATGGTCATGCAGAATATTAATATGTGCTTTATAAGTACTAATAAACAGCCAATATCCTAGTAATATGCAAGCGAACAGGCAACTAGTTAAAAGTGAGATTTGAACCCTAAAATAAATTTTTACCATTAATGGATCTGAACAAAAAAAAAGAGTGTCACGTCATTGACCCAGCTAAAATTTTATGCACATACCATGTCCATTGTCGAAAAAATCTGTGACGTACAAAGCACTGCAGGGAGACCAAGGTGAGGTCTTATTGAGCTGAGTGAAAACAGGGGCCATGATATGGTGCTCGCCTAGATGTCCAAAAAGCTGCTCACAGTTCTTAGTGTCATCATGCGGCATACTCAAAACATGGCCTGAAAGAAGAACAAAATCACATTATGGAAGGTCAAATCAACTAAAAAATTGCTTAGTGTTTACCAGAGGACATCCACACCTAGCTCATGGGCAGTCGTGTAAGCGGCCTGAAGGCCGTTGTCTTCAATAACAGAACAGCTCCTTTTGGTGTCGCACATGGTTCCGACATCAGCTACACCCAATGTGTCACAACTCTGATGTCCACAGATGTCCTGAAAGGCAGTTTAGGATAAAAAACAAAGCAAAAAAAAAAAACTGAATTCTTATTGCTGTTCCAGGGTTCTGGTTAATAGTAAGAGCAAAAAACATATTGCCAGTGTTTCCATCATAAAACCGAGCAAATAAATAGTTTTGGCAGACAGCAGACCTATGAAGTGAGAAAATGTAACTATGTGGCGTCTGAAAATGTATCTCAAAAACATGACTGGAGTCTTTTCCATCCTTTGCCCAGAGATCCGAGACGGAGACAAATGTTTCCAAAGCAAAAGACCACAAAACACACACGCACAGTGCGAGAGCCGGTCTCACATGTGTTCACCTTTCAGAGGAGCTGCTGTCTGTAGTCAGTCTTTTAAGTCTCGTTTTCAGTTTCAATATGCCATAACGTCTGCTCTAGTAATGAGTAATGCACCATAAACTTTTTGACACACTTTTCAACTCACTTTTTTGACAGGTCAAGCTTATACTTAAGCTGTTGAACCCGGTCATATGCACAATTTTTAGTGGTATAATAAAAGAACTGTGCTTAACTGTATTGAATGTGCACTTGTAGTCTATTTCAAATCTTAAAAGTATATTTTATTGATGAAATAAATGCCATTTAAGTATATTGTACTTCTTAACAGACCTTTAAAAAGTGCAATTTGTGATAAAGCCAAATGAAAAAAAATTACATTAAAGTACGTTAAAAAGGGTTAGTTCACACAAAAATGAAAATTCTGTCATTAATTGACCCTTCGCCAGGAGTTTGATTGACAAGCGATCTAACCAAGCATAACGCAGAATCCGCCATTTTGTCCGACAAAGCAGTCAGGAGTTAGAAGATTAACCTCGGAGGATTTGAACTTGAAAAATGGTGTGTAATTGAGTCTTTCCACGTTTTAAACAACATTAATTTCTTTAAAAAATTACATAATTTGAAAGCTGGGACTTTGTTTAATATCATAAGTAACCTGCTCTGTCTTGTCTGTCGACGTGTTGTCAGTGTCGTCTTTGCTCCGCTATGTATTTTTCACTCTGTGTGGCATGAAAGCGCCACGGCTTGTCGGACAAAGCAACAGTAACTAAGGGGGGCGGGTCTTTGCGAAGGGTCAATTACTCACCCTCGTGTTGTTCCAAACCCGTAAGACTTTCGTTCATCTTCGGAACACAAAAGACGATCTTTTTAATGAAATCTGAGATCTATCTGTCCCTCCGTTGACAGCTTACACCACTATCATATTCAAGGCCTAGAAAGGTATTAAAGACATCATTTAAGAAATCCATGTGACTCCAGTGGTTTGACCTCAATTTTATGAAGCGACATGAGTACTTTGTTTATATTTTGTAAATAAAATGGTAAATTATAATTTTTTTGTGCAAACAAAGCATACGCATCACTTCATAAAATTGAGGTTAAACACAGAGTACTTTTATGATGTCTTTACTACATACCTTTCTGGGGCTTGAAAGTGGTAGTTGCATAGGCTGTCAATGGAGGGAAAGAAAGCTCTCAGATTTCATCAAAAAGATCTTAATTTGTGTTCCGATGATGAACGAAAGTCTTACGGGTTTGGATGGAACAACATGAGGGTGAGTAATTAATGACAGAATTTTCATTTTTGGGTGAACTAACCCTTTAAATCATTATGTTTTAATAAACTTATTTATTAATACACTTATTTTGATGTTTTGACTAACATGCTAAAGCAAATGTAAAGTTATAATTTTAACTGTAGTTGTATGTTTAATTGTACTAAATTGCAACATCACCTCTAAAAATGTATGCTTAAGTGTTCTTCTTTTTCACAAGGGACAGCTATTCTAAATTCAGCTACTGTCAAGAATCTCACTTCATCATGATCCCATAAAATACATAATAAATCACCGCTCACCTCTCTAGTAAAAAGTATGGCAGTATCATAGTGTTCCGGATGCCTGTGGCTGGGCGGGTTGAAGAGCTGTTGCCATGCACAGAAGTTGCGCAGAGCGACGCCTCCATTGCTGGAGACTGACGGTCCAACCTCTTCGTCCTCCACGATCAGCATCTTCACAAGCACTATGTTGATGGAGTTCTTAATGCTGGGATGTTTGTAAATCTGAGCAGCCACTGACATCAAGGTCAGCATGTAGTGCTAAAGAGAGAAAACCAACAGCTTGCTATTCGCCAACTGTGCAACAGAATGTTAAAGGTGTAGTAAGCGATTTCTGAGAAACGCTGTTGAAAGTCGATTGGACCGAGCACCACAACAAACTTGTAGCAAAACGGCAGTAGGGGGCGTATACACTCATGATGGGGGAGGAGAGAGAGTGAGCAAGAGGGAGATTTGAAGAAAGGCTGTAGAAAGAGAGATGGCTGAGAGACATTACAAACAAGGAATATCACTGGAAAAAGAAGAGTTATGATCAGGCAAGAGCTTTAGGACCTGTGTTAATATTAGGAAAGCTTTCCAGTGCTGGAGAGACCTAAGCGGGAAGGCCTGAAAACGAATGCCGAGGTTGTGTTATTTCTGCTCCATACATGAGTGACTTTGGTTTTGAGTGTGTGCTGCTGGCAACTAACAATGAACTCTTGCTTGTATAAATTTGTATACTGTATATTAATTTTTTGTGTTTTCTCGTCATTCATTCGTCATCTTCTTATTTTGCTTCGCTTCAGCTATGATAAAGAGACATCCACTCTTGCATTGCGTGTTCATGCATTTTGGGGGCGGAGCAATGAAGGGAGGGGTGTGTTTGCTTGGGTTGATTTCAAATATCAACAGTGTTCAACAAAGATTCTCAGAAATTGCTTACTGCACCTTTAAGTGTAAAAGCATGACATCATTGGCAGGACAGTCCAGAACTGCTGGAATGGAACGGCTTTAACTCTGCATATTTTTCCAAGTTATTGTGGACAATAATATCTCCAGCTTTTTCAAATGCAGTACACTGCAATAGACAATGCATAGTGAAAAAAAAAGTTAATATTTTGATAATGGAGACAGGATTTTTGATTACTGTTAGCAGGTATGTCAAAGTGTGTACCTGTACTGATTGCCCATTTACAGTATATAACACCTCTTGCAATATTCTTTAAATGGGGGGAATTATTGTCTGATAGAGACAAACACTAGAGATTATTCTGGAGATTTCTTTCATTAATATGTGGTTTGTTTGTTTGTTTGTTGAAAAGCCCTGACGTCAGCAGTAAAGCAGCTGGTTGTCCATGGATTTCTTTACGAGGCATTGTGTTTCCATCTGCAAATTTGGATCCCAAAATCAACATCTGGATTGCTATCTGCCTCATGATCCTGACCCGGACAGTGCATTTTTTTTCACACTCTAGTCTTTTCCAATCATTTGTTTTCGATGACTCGATGAAGGAGAATTTCAGGGGGTGGTGGATCCTAAGTGGGTGTGAAGATCAGTAAAGTACAGTTCATATGAACTGTGACTCATTCTTGTACAGTCTATGGTATGTACATTTTAACATGTCCCTCAAGGTGCACTGAATAGCTCTTACTGTTCAAAATTGTATCACTCTTTCGATATTAGAATAAGTATTTGACTCAAAAGGGTGGGGTAGCCTATAATATGAATTAGTATTTGTAAACCAAAGATGGACACCCAGAATAGTCTGTCTTGCCTGTTGACTGGTTTTAGCAAGGTTTTGGGCACATTTCAATTAGCTAGAGTGGAAGACCAGCTTTCTGACCTGCTAAACCAGTTAAACACCAGTTTGGCCAAACTGGGAGACCATCTTAAACTAGATAAGACCACCATAAAACAGATAAGATAATCTTAAGTCAAAACTTAAGCTATTTTTAGCAAGCTTTTATTAAAAAGACATATAGACCATCTTAGACCATCAGCAAACCCCAGCTACCAGTTGGGCATGGCATCTGAAAGTGGTTTTTGTAAGATGATAGCTGGTCAACCAGCAAATGACCAGCTTGGATCATCTTGCACCAGCTATTAAACATCTTAGATAAGCCAGCCTACTTCATCTAGATTTTTCAGCTGTCAAAATTGCTAAAACTAAACATATCTTTATTTACACATGTGAGCCCTTACCTTGATCTCGTCTCCATAGAAATGTGTCAGGGAAGCGTCACCGACCACCAAGGTCTCAATAAACCTGGGCGTAGAGACAAAGCGCCTGCGCCTAGACGGCATCTGGATCATCGAATTTCGATTATCATCCCTGATATCTGACAGCTGTTTAAAAACCTGCGGGGACTTTGTAAAACGTCTTCTTTTAATGACATGCAGCTGCTCGGTTAACTTTCCATATGTTCCCAAGCCGAAAAGTTTAGGTTCGACTGTATATTCTTTACCATCTGTGATGAATGATCCTAAAATCCCACGACATAAGCTGACAGAAACAATAGAGTCCTCATTGAAGTCAACAGCGCCGGTGTAAAAACAACCTTTTAATAATTCTGCTCCAGTCTCTTCAGTTTGATTCAAGGACTTAACCAGGTTGCTGGTTGACTCGAGTCTTTCTTGTGGATTGACTTTGATGCGATATACCTTCAGTGCTGGCGATATAAAGGTGCTGTCCGGTGTCAAATTAAGTGTGAAATTCCTGCCGAAAGCCGTTAGTCTGAAGCTGAATTGTTCTTCACTCCTCTTTGCCACTCGTCCACCGGTTCTTCCAGTCAGCCGTACAGGTATAATCTCCTCAGTCTCAAATGAGTGAGCAGATGTATCAGCGAAGAGGCAAACAATTAAAGTAGATATGACTAAACACGACCACATTTTATTAAAATGCTGCTATTCCAAATAGAAAAAAATGAATAGGCTATAACGAATTGATTACTATAGGCTAATGATAAACTTTCAGAAACTGGGTTGAATCAATGGTCCATTCCTTGTCTGAAAAATGTTAATATCATAAGCGTTTAAAATTACTATCCAGCACATGCATTCATTAGCTTAAATCTGTTTTGAAACTGAACAAGTAATTATTTAATGCAAATAGGCTATCACTAGGTACACAAATTGAATTTAAGTTAAATAGGAGCCAAGTTCGTGAGCTGTAAAGTCCAGGACTGTCTCACGGATTGAGGCGCTGGTATTTATACTTTCTGAGAAATGAGAGGTTTATTTTTGATATCCAGCGCTGCTGTAGTCTCTCCTCCCACTGTGCCCTCATGAAAAACCTCTGGATCGGGTTTGCCCAATGAAAACTGAGAAGCACACCCCTTCCTAAATAGCAACAGTTTGTCAACTGTATAGTTAATATTAGTGTGTTTCTAGTTTTGTTGTGCTAGTAATATGTTCCTGAAAAAAGTAAAATATTTCATGATATAAAAGTTTTTAACATTTTTTTTTATTAGGTCTATATATTTGTGATATTTTAATGCTTGATAAAGTGATAAATAATAACAGCAGTTTTATGTTAAAAAGATTAAATGCTTAATTACTCCACAAGTGCTGACTGATAAATTATCACCGTTGTGCTGAGTAGAGCAATCTCAAAATCTGCTCAAGAGGAGCTATAAAACGTAGTAGGTTGTATCCAGATTGTTTAAAAGCATCATCTACATCACTATTTACTATTTTACAGTGCTCTAAAAAATGTTCGTCATTATAGTTAACTCGTAGACTATGTAAAATGGGGACATAATGTTCAATCTCCACAAGGTGGCAGTAAGACATTGAACATGGATGTGAACACACGCACACATTCGCTTCATTCATGATTCGTACCAGTTTGAAACAGTTTATTCTCTGACTCAGTCACCAGAGGGCGACGATGATTTAAATGAGGTAGAAATAAGTTGAAAGACTACATTCACGACAGTTGAACTATGATTAGGTTAAAATGTAAGCCTATTTAAATCTTTTAAAGATAATCTGTATAATTGTGGTCCTGTTCCTCTTTGCACCAGCTAATGTACCTATTAAGATTAATATTTTGTAAACCATTTTTGTTCCATTATCTGTATTGTCTAAGATTACAATAAAACATTTGCATTATAATTCATGTATTGGCATTGAACTCCACCAAATGGGTTACAATAAACAACCTTTTTATGAGCATTTTGTGTTAACTAATCTGATTCGCAACTCTTTATGCATACCAATCGAGAGTGGAAAT
>RJVU01047119.1:904881-944178 GCA_003731715.1 Anabarilius grahami
ATATATATATATATATATATATACACAATACACCACAAAAACAAGATATTCATTGGTTTATAGCATTAAGAGAAGTCCATTCTCTACAACCCAAAGCAAGATTATACAGAATCTGTATGGCATTTAGGTCAGCAATGACTGAGGGTCACAAATGTCAGGAAAGGTCCTGGTGTGCATTCTTAAAGCAGCAAACCGATGGAGCTTTTCCAATAACCGGACAGGCTAGTGCATAGAATCACTATATCAAATGTGACTTATTCCACTGTGGGCAAGGGCAAAGAAGCTGCAATGTGGATCATTTGGCAGTTTGTGTGTCAGAATGGACAGTCATCTACTGTTTGTGCTGCTTCCATGAAGAGCTTTCAAAGCCCTGTCATGAACACATGAGTGGAGATCAACTGATAAGAGAAGGTTGAGGGAAATTTGAAGGACTTTGAGCATCCAGCAGCACACAAACTTGCAGAGCCTGAAATTACAAACATAAAAATATGCAAATTTTGGATTCAATCAATGGCTGTGATTGGTTTATATGGATTCTAGTAACAAATGATACAAAGGAAGCACCACTTAAGGGAATCCAAGATGGCTAAAATGAGGAAAGACTGTAGGCTACATGCTCAGGTGTTAACACTGCAAAAATGTTTAAATACCCTATTTGCATAGCTAATTATTCAGTTTGTTGCATTTGTTAAAAGTTGCAACAATATTGTTTATGAACAAAATTGTTGAGGACTTTCATTTGTATTCTTTCTTATTGTCAAATGGCAATAAAAAATAGCCTCAACTTTATCTATTCAAAAATGTTGGCTAATTTATTCAAATTCTATGCAATATTATATAAGCAGCACTATATGTTAAATATTGAAGGTAAAAATCAAAAGGTCATTGAGCAAGCACATTAAAAATGCTTGTCAAGCTGTGTTCTTACCTTATTGCACTAGGGCAGGTCTAAAATGTTAATTTAAATTTTGAGAAGTCGGGTCGGATTGCGCGGGAATTTGTAATCTTACGTCATTGTATTAACGTCATGTCCGTAAGAAGGTCCATGTATGAAGCTTGTTCTTGTTACATATAATAAGTCAACTAGCCTACAGCAGCATAAAGAGCAGTTCTAAATAAACCATAAAATACTACTTTCCAAAAAAATACTCTTAAAAAACATACATGAATACACGCATTAAAATTAAACGGATATTGAACAGACACTTCTGTCCCTCATATTTACCCTAGTTGTTTCGGGGATCCGGTTCAATTGGAGTCTCGTTCGAATCTTTGTTCATTACCTTCGTTAATTACTAAGCATGCTCTCATATAGTGTTAGAAATTATTGTAGAAAGACAAACATATGTATTTTATTTTTATGAAAATTTTATTACAATTTTTTATTGTATTTTTAGTATTGTTTTTCAATAAAAAAAAAAATATTTTAAATTACGAGTAGGAATTTTTTTTATTTTTTATCAAAAACAAGCCCGTTGACACAGTTCCCTCAAAGTAATTTGCCAAGTATTCCACACCTGTACAAATGACAGGCATTTCTATGGAGTGGGAGGTAACCTCTGAAGCGCGCCTGGCTTGATGCTCATATTTAGAGAGCCAGAAGTGTCTGCGGTGTTCAACATGAAGCATGAGCTCTCATCTGAACCTCCCAAAAACTTATATTACAACCTGCAATGTTTACATATGACGCAAAAGAATAAAAGAGAGAGAGCCGGTTTCACAGAGAGAAACGCCATGGCGATGGATGGAGATTGTGGCAATGCTTAATTCATATGACGGATGTACAGAACCATGACCGAGAGCATCACGGTGTGATTTACACTTTGAGGGATAGGATATAAATCACCAACAACAACGATGTCGAGTTTCCCCGTTGTTTTGTTTTGTCACTTGCATATGCTTTTTTTAACGAAAATATACCTCTGTATGGAAACTGATTTTTGTGAACCTGTTCGACTTGACCGTGAACATTTCACAAGTCATGACAAACTGAACAAAGAACTAGTTGTTTACAGAATAAACGCTTTTAATCAGGAATTGCATCTTAATCTTCTGCCTGACTCAAGTTTTCTGGCTCCTGACGGCACATTTCAATATGACACCTCATCTTCAAGTGCTTTTGTAGGACCTGCTTTTAGAAGATGCTTTTACTCCGGTGATGTTAATGCAGACAGGAATTCATACGCAGCTCTCAGTCTCTGTGGAGGTGTCCGAGGAGCGTTTTCTTATAACGGGATGGAGTACCTCATAGAGCGGAGGTCGACCAACACAGCACCAGGACTGATCTCAGATGATGCTGAAAAAACGCACATCATCCGCAGGAGTAGACATCTGCACGCTCCGAACTCAACATCTCGGTGCGGAGTGACATCTGGTTTAAACCCGGGCGCTGTGGAGTCGTTAGAAAAGTACAAACATGTGAAGGGACATACGAGGAACTTCACAGAAACTGTGTTGAAAAGCATGAGCAGATCGAAAAGATTCGCCTCTGTACCGAGATACGTAGAGGTCCTGGTTGTTGCTGATGAGTCTATGGCAAAATTCCACGGTGACGACTTGAAGCATTACCTTTTGACTCTCATGTCTGTCACTGCAAAGCTGTACAAACATCCCAGTATCTTAAACGCCATCAGTATAGTGGTTGTAAAGCTTATGGTGATTAATGAGGCAGAAAAAGGACCCAAAGTATCCAGTAACGCGGCACTAACCCTGCGCAATTTCTGCACCTGGCAGAAGAAACTGAATAAGATCAACGACAAACACCCAGAGTATTGGGACACAGCTATTTTGTTTACAAAGCAGGTAAGAAATACTCACGGGTCAATGCTATATTAAGTCATTTAAAATACCCCCAAAAAAGTCATTTATACAAAATTACTTTAATACATCCCTTCTGATGAACATAATGCAAGAAGCCATTTTGAGACCCTTGAGACCCTCAACCGTCAAGATCAATATGTTTCTGTAGAATATAAATATAATTTTGATTTAAAAAATCTATAGATAGGCCTATATATAGTGCTGCTTGAAAGTTTATGAACCACTTGCAGAATCTGTGAAAATGTGAATAATTTTAACAAAATAAGAGGGATCATACAATATGCATGTTATTTTTTATTTAGTACTGTCCTGAGTAAGATATTTTACATAAACCATGTTTACATAAAGTCCACAAGACAAAAAAATAGCTGAATTTATAAATATGACCCCATTCAAAAGTTTGTGAACCATTGATTCTTAATACAGTATGTGGTTACCTGAATGATCCATGACTGTTTTTTTGTTTTGTGATGGTTGTTCATGAGTCGCTTGTTTGTCCTGAGCAGTTAAACTGCCCAATATTCTTCAGAAAAATCCTCCAGGTCCTGAAAATTCTTCAGATTTCCAGCATCTTTTGCAATTTTGAATTTGAACCATTTCCAGCAGTGACTTTATGATTTTGAAATTGAAATTTTCACACTGAGGACAACTGAGGGACTCAAACACAACTATTAAAAATGGTTCAAACATTCACTGATGCTCCAGAAGGAAACATGATGCATTAAGAGCCGGGGGGTGAAAACTTTTTGTATTTGAAGATCAAGGAATATTGTACTTAATTTGTCTTCTGGCAAACATTTAAGTGTCTTCTGTTGCTTCCGAAGGGCAGTAATAAATGAGAAAAAAAAGATATTTAATCAAAATAAGAAAAATTTGGACATCCTGTTCAAAAGTTTTCACCCCCCGGCTCTTAAAGCATCATGTTTCCTCCTGGAGCATCAGTGAATGTTTGTACCTTTTTTAATAGTTGTGTTTGAGTCCCTCAATTGTCCTCAGTGTGAAAAGATGGATCTGATAATTATACAGTCATTGCTGGAAAGGGCTCAAATACGCAAAAGATGCTGGAAATCTGAAGATATTTTACATAAAAAAATGTTTACATATGGTCCACAAGACAAAAAAATAGCTGAATATATATATATATATAAAAAAAGCCTGTTCAAAAGTTTGTGAACCCTTGATTCTTAATACAGTGTGTGGTTACCTGGATGATCCACGACTGTTTTTTGTTTTGTGATGGTGGTTCTTGAGTCCCTTGTTTGTCCTGAGCAGTTAAACTGCCCAATATTCTTCAGAAAAATAAAGGTCCCGAATATTCTTCAGATTTCCAGCATCTTTTGCATATTTGAACCATTTCCAGCAGTGACTGTCTCAGATCCATCTTTTCACACTGAGGACAACTGAGGGACTCAAACACAACTTTTAAAAAAGGTTCAAACATTCACTGTTGCTCCAGAATGAAACACAATACATTAAGAGCTGTGGGGTGAAAACCTTTTGAATTTGAAGATCAAGGAATATTGTACCTAATTTGTCTTCTGGCAAACATTTAAGTGTCTTCTGTTGCTTCCGAAGGGCAGTACTAAATGAAAAAAAATATATATATTTAAACAAAAGAAAAATTTGGACATCTTTATCCTGTTCAAAGGTTTTCACCCCCCGGCTCTTAATGCATCGTGTTTCCTTCTGGAGCATCAGTGAATGTTTTAACCTTTTTTAATAGTTGTGTTTGAGTCCCTCAGTTGTCCTCAGTGTGAAAAGATGGATCTGAGAATACATCCCTATTAATACAGTCACTGCTGGAAATGGTTCAAATATGCAGAAGATGCAAATCTAAAGAATTTTCAGGACCTGGAGGATTTTTCTGAAGAATATTGGGCAGTTTAACTGCTCAGGACAAACAAGCGACTCACCATCAAACCGACAAACAACCATCACAAAGCAAAAAAAGTCATAGATTATCCAGGTAACCACACAGTATTAAGAATCAAGGGTTCACAAACTTTTGAGCGGGTCGACTCGTTTTTATAAATTTAGCTATTTTTTTGTCTTGTGGACCATATGTAAACATTTTGATGTAAAATATCTTACTCAGGACAGTACTAAATAAAAATAACATGCATATTGTATGCTCTCGCTTATTTTGTTAAAATTATTCACATTTTCACAGATTCTGCAAGGGGTTCACAAAGTTTTAAGCAGCACTGTATATATATATATATACTGTATATATATATATATATATATATGATATCCTGATTATTGGCTGACCTATATCTTACATAACTTTTCCTTAGTTGTTCCTTAGTGGAGTTTGTTGCACATTACATCGTTCAGTGGTTTTGCCACAGTAGAAACCCTTTCTAAACGAACATGACATGCCGTCTGGATAGAAACATTTCTGGAAACATGTCAAAGCTAGGGAGTGCTCCTAAAAGAAAATTTAATTTTCTACCATTTGATTCCAATATAAACTTAAAAGCACCATTACATCATCAGAAAGCTGAAAGCACACATCAGGAGTTAAAAAAAAAACAACACATACTATAATACTGACTCAAGCAAAGGAGTGATCTAAGTCAGCTGTCACTACTGCGGTCTGCTATGCAAAGATACCTGCCAGCGCTGCACCTGTTATTTCAGCAAAATTAACTCCATGCCTTTGTATTACTTGTTTGCTGCTAAATATTTTGTAAAAATGCTATTATTTTAAGCATTAAAAAGCATACATAGCTACACAAATTAAAGTTGAACAGATGTATCTTCTAATGGCCATTTCTTTCAAACTGCACCACTCCTTAAGTTTGACAGCATGAGAAAGTTGAACCATTTATGTTAAGACACCATTGGATTGTATTCAATGTTCCCAAATGTTATCCCTGAAGACTCCAGGTGGCTGATGTTCTCATATGGTTCCATCTGTCCTCTTAACAATGTCGTAACAACAGCTGTTTACAGGCATTCTTGGCCACCTTTGCTGGTCCTGTGCTTCTCATTATGTCAAAAGCCAATAAGCTTGTATTCTGATCTGACAAATTGGAAATAGACAGTTCACACTCATATGCTTTGGACCAGACTTAATCAATGAGGAAGCCTGGAGATTTAAATGATTTCAGAGATTAATTAAGTAGCTGTGGTCTTCATACTGCTCCTGAAACACTTGATGCTTGTTATGTCACATTACAATCACTGATTTCACAGGACCTTTGTGGGGCAACAACATGTGACACTCTGGGAATGGCTGATGTAGGCACCATGTGTGATCCTAAGAGGAGCTGCTCAGTTATTGAAGATGATGGTCTCCCCTCTGCCTTCACCACTGCACATGAACTAGGTGAGAGCTATGTTTGGTTTCAAAGTAAGACTTTTGTGTGCAAAAAAAGGTGAACTGAAGGTCCCTGTCTGAGTTCTCTGTCCAGTGCCACCCTGAGACTGTCTATGGTGTAATTAAGTTGAATCCTTTAGGGCAGGGATGGGCAACTTCAGTCCTGAAGGGCCACTGTCCTGGATGGTTTAGCTCCAACCATGATTAAACTCACCTGCCTGTAGCTTTCTAGTAATCCTAAGACATTGATTAGCTTGTTCAGGTGTGTTTGATTAGGGTTGGAGCTAAACTCTGCAGGACAGTGGCCCTCCAGGACCGAAGTTGCCCATGCCTGTTAGGGTGATGGGATTTTGATGAGGCTTCTCACTCTTGAAATTCTAGCTCTGATTCCTTGATCTTTAAACATGAATGTTGTGCCAGCTGTTTCAAGACAAAAAGCCCTGTCATACTTTATTATTAATTTAGTAGAACAATGACAACAGCATTCAAGAGTTTTCCACATCTCCTGATCCCTGTGAAAACAAAGGTTTAATAAAAGACAGATGGGAAAACATTAGCAGATGCTGAAAGAACCACATTCACTGGGGCTGGTCCATGAGTGCCATCCTTATATGGTTTGTACAGACCTATGAAACTCTTTGAACATATTTGAATGTGTTAGTCATTGTACACCTTGATAATAGACATACACACTAATAGGCAGACGGACTGACAGACAGACGGACAGAAAAGATAGATAGATAGAGAGACAGCTTGACAGACAGCTTGATAGATAGCTTGTTGATAGATAGATGGACAGACAACTAGATAGATAGATAGCTTGTAGATAGATAGCTTGTTGATAGATAGATAGATAGATAGATAGATAGATAGATAGATAGATAGATAGATAGATAGATAGATAGATAGATAGATAGCTCAATAGATAGCTCGATAGATAGATAGCTCGATAGATAGATAGCTCAATAGATAGATAGCTCAATAGATAGACAGATAGATAGCTCGATAGATAGCTCGATAGATAGATAGATATAGATAGATAGATAGATAGATAGATAGATAGATAGATAGATAGATAGCTCGATAGATAGACAGCTCGATAGATAGATAGATAGACAGACAACTTGATAGATAGATAGCTTGTTGATAGATAGATGGACAGACAACTCGATAGATAGATAGATAGTAGATAGATAGCTTGTTGATAGATAGATAGATAGATAGATAGATAGATAGATAGCTCAATAGATAGATAGATAGCTCAATAGATAGATAGATATCTCGATAGATATCTCGATAGATAGATAGATAGATAGATAGATAGATAGATAGATAGATAGATAGATAGATAGATAGATAGATAGATAGATAGATAGATAGATAGATAGAACACCCAATTTCCTTCATCAAAATTAAAACAGAAAAAGACTGACATGGCTTGACTTGAGTATTTCTTTGGCTCTTATCCAGGCCATGTCTTTAGTATGCCACATGACAATGTGAAGGCTTGTGAGGAGGTGTTTGGAAAGTTGAGGGACAACCATATGATGTCTCCCACACTGATCCAGATTGACCACAACATGCCATGGTCTGTCTGCAGTGCTGCCATCATCACAGACTTCCTGGATTCTGGCCATGGTTAGTTTGCTGACTGCTCTGTTGCAATCCACTCTGACATGTGTATCTCAGTAACATTGAACAAATACATCAAGGATATGCTCAGTTACACAAATCACCAACATACAGTATTAAATGCGCTCTTTGCTCACTAGGTGACTGTCTGCTTGATCAGCCCCAAAAGCTACTGGCTCTTCCAGAGGACCCTCCAGGTGTCAGCTACTCGCTCAGCCGTCAGTGCGAGCTTGCCTTCGGCTCAGGATCTAAGCCTTGCCCGTATATGCAGGCCTGCTCCAAACTGTGGTGCACTGGGAAAGCTAAGGGACAGCTGGTGTGCCAGACTCGCCACTTTCCCTGGGCTGACGGTACTACCTGTGGAATCAACAAGCTGTGCTACCGGGGGATTTGTACTGATAAGCAAAATACTACCAAAGACAAGGTGAGTGATGTGTTAAGTATATCTGACTGCAGACAAATGCATTCGATTTCTATTTTTGGACATGCCAGTCATCCATGGATAATAAGTATACTGTTATGCCCACCACAGCTGAATTTATTTTGATCAAATGTACAGTAAAAACAGCAATATTACAATTTAAAATGACTGCTTTTTATCGTAATATATTTTAAAATGTAATTTATTCCTGCGATGGCAAACAGACATCTTTGCTCTTCATCGAGCGATCCTGTGTGTATCTGTGTAAGCGCTCGGTAAAGAGCGCCGAAGATGTCTGTTTACGACATGTTTTTGAAGCGTTGATCACTGTAGCCAATCACAGACGTATCTGTTGAGCACGTGAACACAATGGCCAATCAGAGGTGTTTAAGAATCTGCTCAACAGCTAGGGAGAAATGCTATTGTCACATTTATTAAATTTTAGTACCGACTTCTGTACCAAGTCGGTACTAAATTTGACAACCTTAGATGTAATCATTTCTAAACCGTGTGGACTCTTTCCACAGGTAGACGGCCATTGGGGTCGATGGGGTCTGTATGGTCCGTGTTCCCGTATGTGTGGGGGAGGGGTGCAGCTCGCCAAAAGGGACTGTAACAACCCCGTCCCTGAAAACGGGGGCAAGTACTGCCAAGGACTGAGAGTGAAGTATCGCTCCTGCAACTTAGAGCCTTGTAAAGATTCAGGTAAACGAAATATCTTTCAGTCTCATGTTAAAAACATAAATGAGTCAATACTGGTGTCTGACGATGATTATTTGTGACAGGAAAGAGCTTTCGAGAGGAGCAGTGTGAGTCGTTCAATGGAGTCAGTCTGAACACTAACAGACTGAGTCCGTCTGTTGTCTGGGTCCCGAAATACTCTGGAGTCTCTGTTAAGGACAGATGCAAGCTCATCTGCCGAGCCAATGGCACCGGATACTTCTATGTTCTTGCGCCGAAGGTAAATATATTGATATTTCCACTTAAATACTTCCAAGTTGTTTGACATTAGTGGTTTATATGCAGAAGGGGTTCTGAGCCAGTTCTTATCTCATGGAAAGAATAACATCCCCTTTTCAAAGTGAACAAGATACTTTTAAAAAGTAATGGTGGGAGCTTA
The DNA here is from genome assembly GCA_003731715.1 of Anabarilius grahami. Taxonomy (NCBI): domain Eukaryota; kingdom Metazoa; phylum Chordata; class Actinopteri; order Cypriniformes; family Xenocyprididae; genus Anabarilius; species Anabarilius grahami. Next base: position 914,200 of record RJVU01047119.1, read on the forward strand.
TCTCTCAGATATGGCTGTGTGGAGTGACACTGTGCAGGGCTGCTTGTCACAATCACTCATGCTGTAGATGGGAAGAGAGAATCAGCCACGGTATCAGCAACCTACACAGCTATCAGCTTACAATAGTTACACAACGAAAACCATGTCCTAACCAGATGCACCAAAGAGACGAGTGATACTACATTCTGTTAGTCGCTTGGATTCTATTGCTGAGCTAGCCACGCCCACATGACATCCCCCACTGGGCCAAAATCCTGCTTCTCATGTAGAGTAAATATGAAACTTTTTTTTCATCACAATATTTTGCACTACTTGCCACACACACTACACACTTATGCTTATTTATTATTGACTTCTGTATATTTAATACTTTTACTTTTTTTTATATGTATTTTAAATTACTTATATAATACTTTTACTTATACTTACATTTCTAATACTTTTTACTTAAATCTTTCTTTCTATATCTTTACATAGGGCGTTGATACGTTTTTTTGAAGAAAAAAAAAATTAAAAACTTTTATTCAGCAAGGATGGATTAAATTGACCAAAAGTGACAGTAAATACATTTATAAAACATTTCTATTTCAATTAAATGCTGTTTGTTTTGAACTTTCTATTCATGAAAGTATACTAAAAAAGTATCACGATTTCGACAGACAAAAAATATAAAGCAGCACAACTGTTTTCAACATTGATAATTCTTGAGCATATTTGAATGATTTCTGAAGGCACATGTGACACTGAAGACTGGAGTAATGATGCTGAAAATTCAGCTTTGCCATATAATAAATATACAGTACAGACCAAAAGTTTAGATTTTTTATGTTTTTAAAAGAAGTTTCGTCTGCTCACCAAGGCTTTATTTATTTAATTAAAAATACAGTAAAAAACAGTAATATTGTGAAATATTATTACAATTTAAAATAACTGTTTTCTCTTTGAATATATTTCACAAAGTAATTTATTCCTGTGATGCAAAGCTGAATTTTCAGCATCATTACTCCAGTCTTCAGTGTCACATGATCCTTCAGAAATCATTCTCATATGCTGATTTGCTGCTCAAGAAACATTTAATGTGTACAATTGTACAAAATATTTGTGTACAATATTTTTTTTCAGGATTATTTGATGAATAGAAAGTTCAAAAGAACAGTGTTTATCTGAAATCTAATCTTTTGTAACAGTATAAATGACTTTACTGCCACTTTTGATTGATTTAATGCATCCTTGCTGAATAAAAGTATTAATTTCTTTAATTTCTTTAAAAAAAAATAAAAATAAAAATTCTTACTGACCCCAAACTTTTGAACGGTAGTGTATAATGCTACAGAAGCTTTGTATTTCAGATAAATGCTGTTCTTTTGAACTTTCTATTCATCAAGGAATCCTGAAAAAAAAAGTACACAACTGTTTTCAACATTGAAAATAATCATAAATGTTTATTGAGCAGCAAATCAGCATATCAGAATGATTTCTGAAGGATCATGTGACACTGAAGACTGGAGTAACGATGCTGAAAATTCAGCTTTGCATCACAGGAATAAATTACTTTGTCAAATATATTTAAATAGTACACAGTTATTTTAAATTGTAATAATATTTCACAATATTACTGTTTTTTTACTGTATTTTTAATTAAATAAATGTAGCCTTGGTGAGCAGACGAAACTTCTTTTAAAAACATAAAAAATCTTAGTGGTTCCAAACTTTTGGTCTGTACTGTATTTAATTCTCATTTTTATATATTTTTGTCTATTTAAATACTTTAAAACAACCAGTGGAGGATGAAAATAAGTTTGTTTAGCTTGATGAAACATTGACAGGGAGAACTAGAAGTGTTCCTGTTGCTCATCTGGCAGAACATGCCACTAGCAACACCAAGGACATCGGTTTTACAGGGAATTACTCTTGTATAACTCAACACCTTTAAATTACCATACTTAAACAAAGGCCGATGGTAAAGTGATGGTGAATGTTATCTGTGTGACAGGTTGTGGACGGAACCCCTTGTTCTCCTGATACCTCAGCGGTCTGTGTTCAAGGAAAGTGCATCAAAGCTGGCTGTGATGGCAAACTGAGCTCCAACATGAAGTTTGACAAGTGTGGTGTGTGTGGTGGTGACAACCAAAACTGCAAGAAAGTCTCTGGAATGTTCACAAAACCCATGTAAGTGCTTTATCTCGGAGTATAAAGGGTCAAATTTGTAAAAATCCTGCAGTGTCAAAACGAGCTGTATTTGGAGCTTGATTAAATAAATGTGTTGTTTATAATGCGGAGGACGTTTTAAGCTATATGAAACTTGCAGGATGTTTTAATGGTACAAAGATCTTTTGACCTTTATACCCTTATATAAACAACACATTTATTTAATCAAGCTCCAAATACAGCTCGTTTTGACACTGCGGGATTTGTGACGTCACATAGGCAAATAAATTTGCATTTTAAGACTGCCTCCAGAGCAAGACATCGACGAATAGTTATACAACATCCCACCATAGGCCCCGCCCACTGTTGTTCAGTCGCTTAATGGCTGACATTTTCCTACACTGGATGTGAGCATCGCATCAAAAGCAAATAGAACCCATTATAATCACTGACGCTGTCTACACTGGATACAGTATACAGATGCCCGTTCAGTTTCTGACATAATCCACGCACGGGAGTCTGTCGACAACAGGACAAATGGAAAGAATGTTCACTTTGACGCTTCCAGTTTCGGTACAGACTTCAATTCAATTCAGAATTGAATTGTAAATGCTTTTAAATTCTATTTGTGTTCCTGATTTTTACTGGAATTTAAATTGACATTGAATTGGTGTTAATTTGATTTTAAATTTGAATTTAAGGAAGCAGAATTAAAACAGTAACACTATCTTAATGTAATAATTGATTTTATTTTAATATGTTCATTTAATCATTGAAATTTTATAGTCTATAAGGTGGAACAACACATCATTTCCCATAATGCTATGACCCGATGAATTTTTTTGAATTGTTAATTACACTTTAACTTTCTTATTTTGCCTGTCATTCCAGTTCAACTTCCAATTTAACTTGTAATTCAAATTTCTGAGCGGCCTCAAAAATTCACATTCATGAATCAAAAGTACTGATTTCAAAGTACCAAGTCGGTACTGAAATTTTTACACTCCCGTCAATTAATACTGTTTGTTTACAACAAGATGTCTGTTTACAACATGTTTTTGAAGCGTTGATTATTGTAGCCAATCACAGACGTACCTGTTGAGCACGTGAACACAATGACCAGTCAGAGTTTAAGAATCCGCTCAACAGCGCTCAAAATGCTAGGGGGAAATGCTGGTATCATCACGTTTTTTAAATTTTAGTACTGACTTGGTACCGAAGTCGGTAATTTTGATAACCCTTTTCTGAATATTGTCTAATCCTGTGATCTCATTTTACAGGCATGGATATAACTTTGTGGTGACTCTACCGGTCGGAGCTGCAAACGTGGATGTAAGGCAGCGCGGTTACCGTGGTTTGATAAACGATGACAACTATTTAGCAGTAAAGAATGGCCAAGGCAAATATCTGCTGAATGGAAACTTTGTGGTCTCAGCGGTAGAAAAAGACATTATCGTAAAGGGAAGTTTGCTGCGCTACAGTGGTACCGCCACATCGGTGGAGATGCTGCAGGCCACTAGACCTCTCAAAGAGTCTCTCACCGTGGAACTGTTGTCGGTGGGTAAAATGACACCGCCTCGAGTGCGCTACTCCTACTACCTGACTGTGGGAAATAAGGAGGGCAAGGTCTTAAAGAAGGAGGAGAGGAACCCTACGCATAACAGCGTGCTGGAAGACAGCAATAAAGTGGAACTGAAGAAGCCGGCCTATCGGATGCCGTCTTATAAGTGGGTAGCAGCGGATTGGAATAAGTGCTCAGTTACCTGTGGGAACGGGGTCCAAAGTAGATTGATACAGTGTTTGGACTCGGATGGGGAAACAGCCACAAGCTGTGACAGCACCCAAATGCCCAGTACCATGAGAGTGTGTGGTGACCCTTGCCCAACATGGAGCATCGGCGATTGGTCCTCGTGCTCTAAAACCTGCGGGAAAGGCTATAAGAGACGCCCACTACGATGCATCACTCAGACTGGGCTGCTTTTACCGAGAGACCACTGCTCAAGCAAAAAAAAGCCACAGGAGCTGGACTTTTGCACTGTTCGGCCCTGCTAGTGATCCATTCTGTATGTTCTGGGACCCATTTTATGGAGCCAAAGCAAAAGCAGTGAACTTTTTACTTGTGCATTCTGTGGTGCCTCACTTTTTGTAATGGGAATATCATCAAGAAATAAAGACAAATGATGTCTTTTACCAAGACGAAGATAAATTTTACCATGTTACATTTTTAGGTATAGTTAGATATCACCTACCTCGAAAAGGACAGGGTGTTTTAAAACAACCAAATAACACAGACCACTTACAGTTGTAAAATGTCATGGCATTAACTGTCACAAAAACAGACTTTTACAGCATCTCCTCTGCATGTGGTTTGTCGATAAAGTGAACATATCAGATTTGTGGCAAAAGTGTTTGAGTTTGTATTCAGACTTTATATACATGTGAATAACTTGATCTAAATGTGAAGCATATTGTATGCAAAAATAGGGCATCTTGGTCCATGCACTATTGATCATTTGTATTCGTATATTAAGATGAGCTAGTCAGTAGATTAAAGTGTTCCTAATTATTAAAGGGTCAACAAGCAGAATTTAGGATTACATACAAGTTTAGAGAAGACAAAACAATGGCACCAAAATTAGGCTTTTAGTTTGGGTTTATTAAAAGCAATCAGTATCGCACCCTGTCATTCTGGGCAGATCCTGAACTGATTGATATTTACATTAATAAAATAAAAAATGTTAATGTTTAATATAATAGTACTGTACACAAAGGGATTATACAATAAAATACTATAAATAAATCAGTTAACTTTATCTGTTCAGTTATCTTTCTAAGTATACCATAAGAAAGTCTTTGGGTCTCGTAAAACTGAACTCTGCTAAAAGACACTGATGCAAATATTGTAAGGCTGCCCTACAAGTACTAAATCCAGTTTTCAGTTTTGATTACGGGTGAATGCAGGTGAAGTGGGACACTTTCTAACATATGATACCAAATGGCTGAACCTCTTATATTCCATTTTAAATAGCTAAACTGTCCACAGTATACATAGGGGAAAAAAATAAGAAATATTAAACACAAAAATATAAGTGTCTTATCTTAACTGTATTCACACTACACATGCAGCTGCTATGGCCACTGTGATTTTAGTAAAGTCACCATGTTTCTTGGGTGGAAAATCAAGTGTTTTATTGTAAATGAATTAGATGTATTCTCTGCTGGATTTATGAAGATACTTTGTCATTTGTGCAAACAACCCCTGTAAACCAGATGTTGTTGCTGAGAGCATCTCAATCATTTAAAATTTCTTTCTCTCAACTTTTGATGTTAATACAGCAAAAGGCACTTATGTTTTTCTATTGGAATTCATTGTATACTATGTATACATCCATCAACTGTGCACAAATAAATACAGAATTACATTAAATGTTTAAAGGGTTCTTCTCTCTCTATTGGGTTCTGGGGAAGTGTGTATGAATCATGTATATGTTAACGATAAGCCTCAAACTGTGCTGAAAAGTCGTTTGGTCACACCATACTATAGGTAATCTCTTCACCAAAGGCTGGATGAAGCATCAAGGACAATCCCATAGCATTTAGTGACACTGGAATTCTGCTGAAACGACTGTTCAGTCTTTCCCAGGCAAAAAACGGAGTACCTCAGGCCTGATAATCCTCTACAATTGTGTGACAGAGCTCAACCATCTCCAATGTTAAACATGTCAGACTGAACTAGTGTTGCCAAGTCCATGGTTTTCCCCCGGAATTGGGCTACTTTTACACTGTTGCCGTGGGTTGTTTTTCATGTCCGCGGGTTGAATCGACCAAAAATAACGCAATATTTAGTCGCTGGAATGCGAATTTTACCAGGGGAGCCCCGCCAAAAAAGCTAATTTCACCCCCTGAAATGCAATTGGGCTAGTTTTGAGAAGCAATTGGGCAGGTTTTGTTGTGACCTGGCAACCCTGGACCGAGCCACAGGTTACTTACTGGTATATGATAGATAGATAGATAGATAGATAGATAGATAGATAGATAGATAGATAGATAGATAGATAGATAGATAGATAGATATAGATAGATGCAGTGCATTTGAAATGCTGGACGCTTTTTCAGGTATAATCTACAAATGTATGGAAACCATAAAATATCTGCATTCTTAAGCATTTACATTAAATGGGACTATTTTTCTTTGTCAGCCCTGCACATCCCCTGTCAATTAAAACCAGTGGTGGTCAGCTATTTCCAATTCAACTATTTCCAACTCAGTGATTTCATAACAAATTAAATCCCCCCTGCCAGGGTTATAACATTAGTCGCAGCAAGCACTAACTTGGCATTGAAATCACAGTATTAAAAAGTGAAAAGCACTACCTTCTTAAACCAAGGTTAAATGAAATGATAAACTACTACATATTATAATTTAAATATTATTTATATTGTAAATAAAATATAGTTTTTACAAATTAAAACAACTAAATGCACACCTTTGTATGCCTGCAGCAAATATTTGTGCAACTCTTTACTGCCCTAGTATATCAATAGTCCCTTTAAAGGTACACTTGTGAATTAAACGTGGCACAATGCCCCTCATCATCACAGTATGCTAATGCATATATCTGGTGCAATCAGTATGCAGATTGAGGACTGCTGGGAAAATCCAGATACAGGACAGTTCTGTCTGGGGAGGCAGAGTCGCTTGCCAGGGATACACATGCTTTCATAATGCATACTGTTTATCTGCTTGTGTGTTTTAACATGTAACTATGTCATGGTTGGTCTCATCTGACAGCTTATGAATAAATTATTAATAATTTTGCCAGACTGCTTTCAAGGCTTTGAGAATCTTTCCTTTTACCACTGATAAAGTTGAATGCTAAAGTAATTGTAACTTTCGTTATCTAAAAGTTCAGGTTAAATCCTGTTTTCCTTTACCTTTAAAGAGGTTAAAGAATAACAACAACTTTATTAGAGTCAGATAAATAACTGAATTATTCACGTCATCCTTCAGTTGTATTTTGTTCCGATTATTGGTTAAAATAGCAGCATAAGCTTCCAGCCTTAAACATACTTTTTTATAATGAAATTATGTTCTTTACATTGTAATTTAAATATATAAAATGTACATTATGTATAAAATATAATCAAAACAACAACTAAATACATTATTAGTTCAAATAAAAATATTCTAAAATTTTCTAACAGAGATTATTTCAGCCTGAATAATTTTGTAAATGATGCAAATGTGGTGTCATTAGTGAAAACAAAGTATTTTTCCACTGACGGCAAAAGCAACATTTTTACAGCTGAAGATATTGGATGCAAGGGAGCAAATGGGTTTCCATGTGGTCGTATGAACTACTAATAAATATTATTCTTACTTCATGATGCAGACACACACACTCGCACACTGAATAGCTGCAATAAAAGAGTCTTTGGCTATGAAACTAACAGCTTCGCATTTCAGGTCAAATTATGAGGATTACGTTCAACACCTACAGAGAAAAAAAATAGTCAACGTTTTTCAGCAGTACACACAATCCATTTAATAGTCCTGTGCATGACGACAAGATTTAAAGCATTTATTTAGTACTAAACTAATCCAGAAAGCTCATCATGCACTTTATTTTTAGCTTGATGAATCTGGAAAACATTAATGCATTGAAATAAACTTCAAGGTTTATCCATGTTTGACTGAATTGCAAAAAAAAGGTAACTCTCCTATCCAAACAGTCCAACTCCACGATATTAAAACTCTCAGCTGCTTTGGATCTACTGTTCCACAGGATTGACCTCGACTGCTCTTGAACCTTGAGAACACCCATGAAAATCTATATGATCAGCGTTGCTGAAGTTAATGCTTCAAGATGGTACAAGGAAGTGTGGACCCATTTTAAAGTCAAATAAGTGATTATGTGGCAAATATAAGAAAGAATTTCAAACAAATTTTTGTCAAACGAGTCAGTATCTGTATCTGTTGTGCATTCAGTCTCATAAATCCTTGAACTGAAATATTGATGGTGATTTTAAAATGAACTCACTATGTCTACTTTCACACATTCACTGAATGTTAGTGGATGACGTATCCTTATTGTAAGCTTTTAACCTATTGTTACCCATTAATTCTTTGTTCGGACCACCATACAAATCAAAAGCCAAGCGTGAAGGCGGCCAGCAATAGTTAAGCAGAAGAAAAAAAGCTCCGTGAACCAAGAGGCCACATTTCTTTCTTTGGCTTCACTTGCCTGTTTCAGAGAGCTATTTTAAATCCACGTCATTCGAGACACTGCTTTTACAAGGTCATTTGAGAGTTCAAGCTTAGAAAATGAACAGGACCTTCTGTTACAGGGGTCCTACATAATGAGCTGTTGGACTGTAAAAAAATGGCAAAGAAATCTCCACTACATCAAACCGAACGTTTAAAATGATCCAAAGCTCAAACGCTAATTCTAGAGATTACATGAAGCTGCCAATGAGGCCACTGCTGTGTGAGGGAAGCCCCAAAATTTGTTTCAGATCAGCTCATTTATTTGAAGTGTCTTATTTTTTTTATATATGTATTTAGCTGTATCTTAAAGGGACAGTATACTCCCAAAAACGAGTCATCATTTACTCATCCTTAAGTTGTTCCAAACCTGTATGAAATCTTTTCTTATGTGGAACATAAAAGAAGATATTTTGAAGAATGTGTCCATTTATTTATTTATTTTTCTTCCATACAATGAACGTAAATGGGGTCCAATGTTGTCCGGATAGGGTGTTCTACAAAATTCTTCAATATTCCATCACAAGCAATTGCATATACTTATTATGAAAGTAAAAAATGGCAAAAACACCACATCGACCTCACCCTCTGCATTAGTTAGTGGGCATAACAAGGGATTTTCCAGGGTTACTACAGATTTAAGTTGCTATGGTGAAAAGGTATAACGCACATCAAAATAAGGGTTGTGCCTAATGTGTGTGAAACCTTAGAGACATCAGAGCAAGGTACAGAGAACTGGTGAGATCACAGGCACTCCCTGATCATCAACACAGAAATACCCACAAATTGTGCCATCATCATTTGCCCAGGCTGAATTTGAAGCAAATGGCACCTGTTGTTGACAACAAAATTTACTGTTGCGGTGGAGAAGGAAATAATAGTTGATATATTGAACGTGTAAGTGGAAATAGTGAGCCCTAGGATGAAAGAGGTTTCTGATGTAAAATACTGACGGAACCTTTACATAGAATCTTCTGACATTCTCTTCCCCCTTCTGTGAACAGAGATGCAGAATTATTATAGTTAACTGAAACTAAAACTAAAGCAAAAATGATTGTTTCTCCATGTTTTTATGGGCTCCTATGTGAAAAAGTGTGTTTAATTGTTTCCACTGTGCTCTTGTAGTATCTTAAAAATATATTTCCCTCAAGTCGTTCCAAACCCCTAAGACTTTCGTTCATTTTCGGAACACAAATGAAGATCTTTTTTATTAAATCTGAGAGCTTTCTGTCCCTCAACTGACCCCACGTAGAAGGCGACGTTCTCGTGACCTTGCACAACTTTGTCTAAAAGTTCTCTAAAGGTGACGAAAATTCTGAAATTTTACAGAACATTTGGGACATAAAACGTCCTCTTTTGGTAATGAAAGTGCTGCAGTTTAAGGTTCCTTATATGATTTTAAGGGGACGTTCCATTTTGGTTAATTTTATAGTCACATAAGAACGTTACAAAGAGGACATTTGGGACATTAACAGAACGTTCCCACACGGTCCTCTGTTGGTCATTTTATAACATTCCTGATTTGAGTTTAGGGGGACGTTCTATTTTGGTTATTTTATGGTCGTGCGAGAATGTTACAAAGAGGATATTTTGGATGTTATCAGAACGTCCTGAATGTTCCCTGAAGATCCACTAATAACGTTCCCCAAACCTTAAAAGAACTCCACATAGTGACCGTCTCTGAACGTACTGGGAACGTTACTAGGCAATGTCCTTAAAGGATTAGTCCACTTTTAAACTACTACTAGTCTACTTTTCCTGATAAATTTACTCACCCCCATGTCATCCAAGATGTTCATGTCTTTCTTTCGTCAGTTGAAAAGAAATTAAGGTTTTTGAGGAAAACATTCCAGGATTTTTCTCCATATAGTGGATTTCAATGGCTACACTCTAAAAAATGCTGGGTTAAAAAAACCCAAGCTGGGTAAAATATGGACAAACCCAGCAGGTTGGGTTAAAAGGCACCTATTATGCCCTCTTTCACATGATGTAATATAAGTCTCTGGTCTGGTCAAGTTTCAGCTTAAAATACCCCACAAATTTGCCCCTATTTGGGGGTGAGCAAAAACATGCCTTTTACTATATTACTATATTGCTGGCTAAAAAAATAAATCCAAAATTGGTTGAAAAAAATGGCTGGGTGAAAACAACCCAATCCCTGGTTTTGTCCATATTTAACCCAGCAGTTTTTAGAGTGTACCAACAGGTTGAAGGTCCAAATTGCAGTTTCAGTGCAGCTTCAAAGGGCTTTAAACGATACCAGACGAGGAATAAGGGTCTTATCTAGCGAAATGATTGGTCATTTTCGAAAAAAATACAACCATTCATGCTTTATAAACAAAATATCGCCTTGAACGTACTTTCCGTTTCCGCATTCTTCAAAACACTTACGCTGAATGTTCTACGCCTTCCCTATTCTACTTACGGAACGAACGCGCCGCCAGTTTCATTTTTTCCCGTTAATTTCTTTTCGACTGACAAAAGAAAGACATGAACATCTCGGATGACATGGGGGTGAGTAAATTATCAGGAAAAGTTTATTTAAAAGTGGACTAATCCTTTAACACCAGTGGGGACGTTCTGAGAATGTTCTGGGAATGTAAAATTTCTAGTGGGGACAGCTACATAACTACCACTTTGACTCTTAAAAAGGTTCATAAAGAGATCGTAAAACTAATCTTTATATGATGAACAGATTGAATTTAGGCTTTTATTCACATATAAACATTCATGAACTCACACATCAGTAAACTGAAGCCCAAGCATGTTTGCTTGACGTGTGAGAACCAATGAGATTAATTCTCGTATGCAGCACATTTGAGCTTCTGCAAGAGGTTTGTTCTCGTGCATCAACCATGTTCAGCTGAGCTTCTGTTTATGTCCGCTGATCAATGTTTATATGTGAATAAAATCCAAATTTCAAACTGTTCATCATATAAAGCAATCAAGTCTCTTTAGAAAATTTGGACAAAACCGCTCAATTCATATGGATTAGTTTTACGATCTCTTTATGAACTTTTTGAAGAGTCAAAGTGGTAGTTATGCAGCTGTCAATGGAGGGACCGAAAGTACTCAGATTTTATTAAAAAAGATCTTCATTTGTGTTCTGAAGATGAACAAAGGTCTTACGGGTTTGGAACGACATGAGGGTGAGTAATTAATGACAGAATTTTCATTTTTGGGTGAATTATCCCTTTAAATATATTCTTTTAAAGTATAATGTCTTCTTAAAAGTATGCTTAAGTGTACTTTTTTATTATTATTTTTTTTTTACAAGGGGTGCTCCAAAAACCAAAATATTTAGAACCTTTTTTGAAAACCTCTGTAAAGTCTGTATAACAGACTTTTACTTTTCTTTTTTATTTCAAAATGTTTTAGTGAGCAAGAAATACAATATTTTGATTAGCCTGAACTGAGGGAGGTTTCGGATATATTTTTAAATGTCAGGAGGGATCATCCACAGTGGATCCTGTACTTCTCTTCCAGCAATGATCTGAAGATGTGAACCATGGCTGCTTCTCTGGCCAGCCGGTCTTTCTTGCCCTTACACAACAAAACTGCCTTTTGTTATCTTAAGAAGATGGAACCAGTGGATGCCAGGAATCCACAATCAATGCCAAAGCTTTGATCCCTTGGACTGTCTCCACTGATGCTTGGCCTTTTTCAAACTGACAGCAGTAGTTCTTCACCAAAATAAGATATTAACTCACATGTGCATTAAATTATACGCACTATTACATAATGAATGGCCTCCAGAGTAGCTAATCAGGGGAACAACTGCATCAAAACAAAGGCACAGTTCCTCAATGGTAAGGCCTGCTTGTTTATGTACTTGAATTAATGACACAAGAGAGAACAGCGAGGGTTAAATCTTAATTTGCTGTGTGTGCATGGCAAGTTGACAAGTGGCCGATTACCCCCCTCTCCTCACACGCTGTGCAGACACAGGCTCTGATAAGAGTTCAGTGTAAAGAGAGGTAGCGAACCAAGATCTGTGTTGGCAGAGGAGGCAATTTACCAGACACTTGCTCTGCCATGACTGGATGGGAGTAATGAAATCATGTGGCTTTCACCCTTCAACTGATTTTAACAATATGGTCCAGAGACGCCTTATTAAGAAGGAATCCAGTGAACTGATCTCTCCTGCTGTTTGATAACACTCACTCTAAAAAATGCTGGGTTAAAAAAACCCAAGCTGGGTAAAATATGGACAAACCCAGCAGGTTGGGTTAAAAGGCACCTATTATGCCCTCTTTCACATGATGTAATATAAGTCTCTGGTCTGGTCAAGATTCAGCTTAAAATACCCCACAAATTTGCCCCTATTTGGGGGTGAGCAAAAACATGCCTTTTACTATATTACTATATTGCTGGCTAAAAAAATAAATCCAAAATTGGTTGAAAAAAATGGCTGGGTGAAAACAACCCAATCCCTGGTTTTGTCCATATTTAACCCAGCAGTTTTTAGAGTGCTCCCTTCCCAAAGTGCCCTTGTTCTGTGAATGAAGCCAGATGGCTCTGCTGAGTATGGGAAAATATACTTAATTAGTGATGTTTTAAATCATAGACAACACATGGTCATCTTTACATCTTCAACCCAAAGAACAATTCGGTGATGCAAATTTAAAGCAGTTCATATGTGAAAACATGAAGGACCTGCTGAACATACAGATGCTTTAAAAAAACATATAAATTAAGGACATGAGTGTATTATCTGGTTTTCTTTAAATGTTCTTTTATGCTTTTAATAATAATAATAAATATAGCTGCAAGCAGCAATTATCGGGGTTCAAGTGCTTTAAGGCCTTTAAGCACATGCGTAAAATGGTATTATGTTTTATTTAGCAAGCTTGTAACCATCTTGATTATAAATGAAAAAGACAGTTTACAGCAAATACAGGAAATTTACCATAGGAAATATATGGTTTTTAAAGCTTTTTAACAATTAACAAGGTTAAGCAAAAAACTAGGACTATCACTAGTTGGCTTATGAAATAATCTCCAATACTTAACGAACAATTCGATTAACAGAGATGGTCCTAGAGGCAAAGCTGCTCAGAATGAGGAGTTCTACTGTGTGATACGAATGTTGTGGGTTTTTGCGAAAAATAACATGATACACAATCCTTTACGCACGTGAAAAATGTGAAGGCGCCCCCCTGGTGGCCAATTTCTTTCAAATTTCTCACAGGCCTCTAGGACCTAGGAGAAATTTTATTCCGATTGGCCTCCGTTAACCTAGTTTAGTAGCAGCTCAAATTTCATTGGCCGATGGCCGACATGTTTTTTGAGATACGTGAATGTCCTCATAGACAATCATGGCACCTTGGACAAAAACACTGCATGCCAAAAGTCAATCGGTGAAGTAGTTATAGTCATTTTCATGTTTTTTGCGGTTATAGCGCCACCAAGTGTTCAGTCGCCGCATCCTTTTTTCACGCAACCACTGAATGAGCTCTTACATAGGTCCACTGAGTTTGGTGAAAATATCTCATTCTGTTCAAGAGTTATAGCCATTTTAGTAAAAGTGGTTCCGGCCACTTTGAACATTTCAAGTCTTTTGGGGATAATTATTGACCATCAGACTCCAGAGAATCTCGCTGCACTGGTTTGGTTCCGATCAGGGCAAAAACCTAGGACTAGTTAGCAAAAGTATGTTTTTCAAAAAATCTAAACTACCTGTTAATTTCAGCAGATGCATGCATTTTGTCCGTCTTGAGCAAGGGATTCCTTCCAACGACTCTTGAGCCTACGCCTAACGGTTCAGGAGTTACGAGCCACTTCGTACTTTTGACTGCTGTAGCGCCCCCGTCAGGTCGATCGGTGCAAGCCTTGCTGACATTGTAGACGGCGTGAGAACTACCAGCCCTCAAAGTTTCAAGTCTGTACGACTACGACTCTATGACTTGAACCCCTAATAATAATATACCATACCATATAACATACCATTCACTACATTTATAAAATGTAGCTAGATTCCTTGTAATCCTTGCATATCTGTCTGGTGTAATGTTTCCAAAAGCAGATAACAAGAGTAAGGTGTCATTATTCCACAAAATGTTGCTTTAAATGCCAGCACAAAAAAATTGCACCATGGATTTTAACTCAAATCCTGTCCATATGCGCTTAATATTTAAAAAAGAAGGATTCATACACATTAGTTCATCTGTAAAGTTGTTCATTTGTAAATATTTTATGTTTTAGTGCTGTCAATACATCAATAATATACGTTTCAGTGTCTAGTGAAACGCAAGTAAATGAACCACACTTTACGTAAAAATACATAGACAAATGAGATCATTGATTGATTAAATTTTTAGAATGCACTGCAAAGTTTCCTGTATGCAGCAATGAACACAGCACAATATGTCTGTTTCACAAACAAATGACTCCTATGAACCAGTTCTTTTTAATGAGTCAATCACAAAGATTTATGAAACAGTCTCGATCTTGCTTGTGAGTTAGTGGTTTGAATCACTCAGTGATTTATTCAGAACAATTACTGAGTTTGCAACAGACTCCTTCACCGAACCACAAATCAATTTTTGGTTATGTCTAATTCTAAATTATTTGGAAATGGTTACTTAATTAAAGATACATATTCACAACAGAGTTATATTATAAATGGTATTCTGAAATAAATAAATATTTAACAAAGAAAGAAAGAAAAAACTTTCACATAACTCATTGACATCTTTCAGTGGGTTTATCTGCTGTTTCTGAAGGTTACAATTCATACACCTGTGTCAGGTACGCCTTGAGTTTTGTCAGTGTTCTCAATCAATGGTTTGTCAGTGCATGAGGTAATGCATGTCCTGAGGCCTTGAGACAGTTTCTTGCTCAAATCATAGCTCTTGCACAACAGCTTAACTTCATCGGCTCCACAGAGTTGTATTTGTCTTCGCTGCAGCAGGTTTCTCTGATGTAAGTGACCTGTATTATTCAGTACCCCGCGGGAGTAGTAAAATTTAAGAGGCCATCCACACCAAAGAAACCAATATTGCATGTGCTCAAGTAGGTGTGTGTGGTTTCAGGGAAGACTTAATCAAGGCAATGCTTTTGGCTATGCATCAATGTTAGCACAAAAACTACAAGAAGTTAGTTACATGTCAGACAAAAACCAGATTGTTATGCTAGCATGACAACATCTCACTTAACCTGTAGCTTTTCAAAGCATTCCTAATAAAAAAACTATTAAGCAACAACCTAATATACAGTAATATTTAGTTGTAACTTCAACGCTTTTAGTTTGGTAGAAAAAAGCATTTGTTTCTTTTTTTTTTTTTTGACTTACACTGTACTCCCACCACATTCCCAGCACATTCATAGTACAGTTCACATATGCCCAAGTACATTAATACAATCCCTGTGAGATGAGTACCGGCACGGATCCAGTATGCACCTATAACATTCCCAGAACACTTCCCAGCAATCTTTTCCAATGCTGACCTTCAAAACTTGTGTGAACAACAATGAAGTTCATTTATCTATAGTTAAAATTATTTGTTCTCCCTTGTGACAAAGAAGTACACTATATACTTTAAAAAAAGAGTACTTACTGAGGAAATAATATACTCCAAAAGAATATACTTAAGTGCGAACTGAATGTAATGTTTTTGAGCTTTTTGGAATTAATTGCATGTTATTTACAATTAAATGAAAACACACTATTGTTTAAATGTAAATTAAATGCAATTAGTTGAACTTAGTGTTTTTCTTGACACACTTAAGGACTTAAGTACATTGTTATATTCATAATTACTTCTATTATCTTTGAAACATGGCTACAGTGTACTGCCGAATGTACTGATAAGCATTTATAGCAAACTAAAATATGTAATTTCTATTGAAATTTGTGTCATGAAGACACATTTGAAATGATGAAGTTGCAGTTTAGTATATCTAAAATATATTAACTTTAAAATGTTATATCAAATACCACACTACACTTAAAATAATAATCAAGAACTTTGCTTGCACTTTAGTATATTAGTCAACATATCAAAATAAGTGCACTTCTTTAAAGCTTGACAAACAATTTTTTAAACAATGATTTAAAATGTACTTTAAAGTAAAACTTCTAATTTGACATTATTACAAAGTGCACTTAAAAAGTGTACTTAAAGTAATTAAAGTGTACACTTTTAAGTACACTTGAAGCGGCTAAATGTAGAATTCAGAAACCCTTGTTATTAGCGACACCGGTGGCTGTTAAGTGAACTGCACCCAGCAACTTATTGCGCATGCTCGCAATTGTACGTAACATACAAGAGACTGAACTTGATTCAAGGCCCCGATTTACTCATGGCAAAGCAGTGTTGCCAAGTCCGTGGTTTTCCCGTGGAATTGGGCTACTTTTACACTGTTGCCGCGGTGTTTTTTATGTCCGTGGGTTAAAGCGACCCCAAATAACATGATATTTAGTCCCTGGAATGCGAATTTTACCAGAGGAACCCCACCAAAAATGTGGATTTTACAACCCCGAATGAGATTTTTACCGTGGGACCCTCCTGAAATGCGATTGGGCTGCTTTTGAGTAGCAATTGGGTGGGTTTTGTTGTGAAAGCCTGACAGCCCTGCGGCCAAGTTTTTTTTCGTTCTTTGCTAAGAAGTTTAAAGAAGATGGAAATACATTTACAGCGATATACTGTTAACAAACATCCAGATGCCGTCCATGCTGCTGAGAATGGCACTTTCCTCACGATAGTAAAATAACACAAAACAAAAATGACAGAACTGAGAAAACAGCAGTTAAGAAAGCATCTGCTGATAGCGACGTGGATATCTTTGCACGATCTCTGAAATTCACTGGCATCATGTCGGGAGATGAGGTAATTCAAATTACACTGTAAACCCTAACACTCAAAAAATTGGTTTGAGTAGGACAAACTTAAATTAAACAAAATAGTTCAGTTATTTAGAACTTTCTTTTTCTTTTGAGTTCACAGCACTGACATATTTCAAGTAAATTGAACTTTCAGTGTTTTGAGTTGTATGACTAACTTTTCTTAGGGTTTACAGTGAAGTCAATAACTCATTTGATTTGCACGAACTCAAAAACTCTTATGTTAATTGCTATCAAAATGTATGAGTACTTCAAGTTAGGAGCAATTATCATGCAGGAGTACAACAAACTCAAAACTTGAGTTTGAGTTAAACTGATTACCTCAAATTTTTTGAGTTAGCCCAACTTATTCGGGTTTACGGTATAAAGTATATTTCAGACAATAGTTTGAATGAATCCCTTCTCTTTGCATGACACATTGACATTACAATTCAGAATAGCTCTTTTGGCATTATCTTGAACATAAGCATTCATTTCATGTGTTATAGAATGGAAGAGATGCTCTTGGGAGAGCGTGTACAGTAAATGTCACATCCTTTCGATTTTCCTGGCAAAAAGAAAAAGTCCCGAGTCCTTCATATTAAAAAATAAATAAATCAGTCTACAGGCTTTTATAGACAACCTAGGAAGTCGGGGAAAGTCTTGTTTTTTTAGTTTCGTAACAAGCTGTTCAAATTTTGCCAATAAAAAAACCAAGTACATTTAAAAAATATATATACTTCTAAGATTTGAAGTACACTACAAGTGAACGTTCAATACAATTAAGCACACTTAATTTTTCAAAAGGGCTGACATTCTCAGATCGTAAGTCACAACTTCTCCCCCTCATTGGCTTACCAGCTGTGTGTTTTCAGTGAGACAGATCAGCTAATATAACGTAAACACTTCAAATTTTGTCATTATAATGGCAGTTAAAAGGATTATGCAGAGCTAAACAAATTTAAAAGGCATTTAGATCAAAACATGCTATAGTTCAGAGAAGTCACTACATCAGTTCTTTAATTTCCTGCATGTATTGGTAATACAGAAGAGTAAAGAGCACTCTTGAGACCTGGATGGTTGTGCTTAGTAATTAGTAAGGGTAAGGGTAAGGGTTATTAGTCACCCCAGTGGTCCATATCATTAACGAGCCACTTTAACACTAAACATAAAAGCCACAGCTATACCCTTTATTTTCAGCTGTATGGATGTGTTTTCAACACCAACAGGCCGAGCCAATATCTTCTCGTCTCTTTTGAAGCCAAGAGGATTTTTGATGTCTAAATGATGGATTCTTGTTTTCCAGCATTTGCACTGTCAGAAATCCCATATTCTCCTTTACGGATTATAGCCAAGGGAAATCAGCATCTAACACCACACATATCTCAGCTGTCTCAACTCATCAATCCAAAGCACTCATGGACCAAGTATTTGAGGGAACATCTAACAAACAGTATCTGTTTGAATAGACAAACACAGGATAAACTTCACTTGCTGGGTTAAAAACAACCCAAGTTGGGTTGAAAATGGACAAACCCAGCGATTGGGTTGTTTTAACCCAGCGGCTGGGTTAAATGTTTGCCCAACCTGCTGGGTAGTTTTATTTAACCCAAATATTGTTTAAAAATTACTGTATTTCTTGCTTAAAATGAACCCAAAATATGTTGGAAATTAACATTTATTAATATGTTTAATAAAAAAACATTTATTAATACTTTTTTGAATAATATTTAAACAATAAACATTTATTAAATTGCTTATTAATAAATGCTCATCTTTTTGATTATTATTGTTGCCTCTAGTAATTATGAGTCTGATTTTTAATTTCCAACCTATTTTGGGTTCATTTTAAGCCAGACATATAGTAATTTGTAAACAATTGTTGGGTTAAATAAAACTACCCAGCAGGTTGGGCAAACATTTAACCCAACTGCTGGGTCAAAACAACCCAATCGCTGGGTTTGTTCATTTTCAACCCAACTTGGGTTGTTTTTAACCCAGCATTTTTTAGAGTGTTCTATTGTCATGTTTGTGAAAAACAGATGCAGTAAATTTCTATTTTGATGGCCTACTTGAGTGCAAAAGATCATTTAAGTTGAATTACCCTAAGATTTTCAGAAAATAAATACTTAATTTCAGCCTTTTTATCACACTAAACTATTGTCTTGCTTCAGAAGACAAACAGCTTGCGCCAGCACAAACCCTCTTTTGGCAATAAAAATTACTGTCACTGATTTACCAAAGATACGCAGTAAGAAATTAGCGATGAAAAGGCATGGACACAGTTATTTTTCCAGCTGACCCTATTGCATATGCATTCGTATGAGTTTCTCTGTCAAACCATTACATTTATGGGTGGAGAGTATTTAAATGAATCATGCAACGTGATTTACTAAGGTTTGCATCGGTCCATTTAGTGGTATTAGTGCCATTATTTACCACCCCCCAAAAAAGCATGTCTTAACCGATTTTGCGCCTGACATGACATCGAATTTGCGCTTTGTCAATAGATCACTCACAGTACTTTCCACTCCCATCTGTGCTTTTAATAGATTGCGGCCACGCGATTCGCAGAGGTTACTCTTTTGCCGTAAATGCGTACAGCCATCTGCCGGAAGCTAATAATTATAGTTTTTAAATTAATCCAGCCCCCAGTTCACATTGATTATAACTGCATGGAGAAGAGCAGCCAACACATTCTTCCAAGTTTTTCTTTTTTAAAGTCAAACTAACTTGGAAGGACATGAATTTGAATTTTTATTTTTGGGTGAACTGTCCCCTCTGCAAGCATCCCCATGTCCTTCTGACCCTCCGTTTAATACTGCTTTTCATACCGCAGAATCTATGACAAGACAAACAGTCTCACATAGTTAAAACTAAATGTATGTGTTTCACTTTAGGCATTGAAATAACAGTTATTCAACCTCAGTATAAACACTTTTTGAGACAGATTGAGGTAAATGGCTCACTGTATATCTCACTGTTGCAATTTGACTACAGCCTGCAACCCTTCAGCTTACATTACTATTATGAAACTACAAAGTTCAGCTGCTCCCAATGCATCAACAGGGATAAAAGGCTAATCATTTCAAGAGAAACACAAATATGTCTGTGGGATATCCATCTGTGCTCCTTACCGCACTTTTCATTTTTAAGTCAGGTGCTCGGAGGAAACACACAGACCTCCATGATGGCATTCTGCTGACATTACTCTGGATTTGGCTTGAAGTATGTTTTGGAGTAAACAGTTTAATGTAAACACAGCCAACACCATGAACAAACTGTAAAGGAGTTCACAACAAAAGACAAACTAATGCAAGTGCATTTTTATACAATTATGAGTAATAGTAGTTTAAATATTATCCCATAAAAATAACTCAATTTGACATTTAGCATTATCAAGATGTTTTCATTTGAACTAAGATACCAGGAATTGTCACATGGACTGTATGTGGAAACTTGGCTTGGTTTTTTGAGATTGTAGGATAATTTGAGAATCAGATTTTCCGAGAACTCGCACTAATTTCTAAAGAAAAGGCCAGAAAGACTTTTGGAAACCTGAGAAACAATTAGATACAAGCTGCTTCTCAATGAATGTTTTGTTACTGATACATTTGTGTACTTCCAAAAGACTCGCTAATTAAATGATTATAATGTGCTTTAATCTACTATCTACTAATCTACTATTAAAAATAGCATTTCAGGAAAACCTCATTCTGAGCATGTCATTTCCTGGTGACAGTCTGTTTTGTTTATTCTGGTTTATTCTACTAATGTGTGCTGGATTCTGGATTTTGTTTAGCTTAATTGTAAATAAATCTCTGGTTGTGGATCCTCAGTTTTCGTCTGAGTGAGATTGAAGACTTTTCCCAAAAATGGATCAAGCAACAGTTCAAAGAAATTGTCTCAGAGCAATGTCTTCTAGAAACACTGTCAACAAATCAGCAGTCAATCATTCTCAGCTATGTTTCCAATTAACTGGAGGCATAAATTTAAATGTTATCTTTTATAGTTGGACTAATATCTGGACCTATGAACATGGGCAACAATAAAAAGGTCTCATCTTTTATTTCTCCCAATCTGACAGAACGACAAATAAAGAATACTATATGAGACAATGGTTCTCCAAGTACTCAATTTGATCAAAATTATCTAAAATGACCCAAAAAAGTATGCATATGATGTCAGACTGGTCATCATATACATTTTAACATCATCCTTCAAACAATTTACGTGGCAACTGCAGTATGTGTCTTGATTCTATTCCAAAGAAAAAACTTTGATGAGTACTTTTTTTGTCATCAACTCACAAAACTTATCTGCAGCAGGTAAGATTTACTGAGTATCACAAAAGTGTACCACTGCAGCACTAAGAAACTCAAGAGCAGCCAGAAATTCCACTGACACTGACCAGGTTTCAACAACTACAGATTTCAACAACTTCTTTGCTTCAGCCTGCTCATGTCACAGCTGTTGATGGTAATCCTATTTGTTCCAGAGCCATTCAACAATCTACTACAACTACTAAACCCAGAGGAAGACCCAGGAGATACAGCATTTCAGCGCCAGGAATCACTCACATTCTGACCTACTACTCACTCACTTCCCCACCAAAGGACCTTCTCACTGGACCTCCAAACCAGCAGTTAATTACAATCACCTGTTTCTCATTCTTCTATACACACAGTGTTTACACTCGCTGCAAACTTTGGCATGTATTTAAACTGTTTTTCAGGGCATTACCTCCAAAATCACTGTCTGTTTTTGGTTATTCTGATTCTTATTTGTGCTAAATATATACAGTGCATGTGCAGTGTGGAGATGCCAATGGGAATACACAGTAGGCCTATACATAATATACGCAACATGCAGGGGTTTCTAGTTCAAAACTTGGTAATAATATCACAGAATATGAATATTGTATGTAAGACATAAAACCTGACAGATGCTGGATGTAAAGCGGTTATTAAGCTTGTCATTTATATGTTAGCACTGCTGGGTCTTACCTGGCCACTACATGCCTAAGATGAACTGGAATCACTCATTTCAACCACTCAAGAAACTGTTTCTACTTGCTAAAGTCTATTTAGAACTGTAGCTATTTCCAAAAGACAGCTTTTGTAATCAATCATGCACCAGCACTTGATAAATTGCTTGAAACAAGTCATAAAAATGTTGCCTGTGCCTGATTCTGTATGTAGACTTGCTGTATCCATACGTTTTATCCACCTTATTCCTGACGAGCCAACTGCATTTTGAACTTCCGGTTTGGTGAACTTCTATTCAAAAAGACTAAAACAAATAATTTCAAATCATACGGTTGCCCTACAATAAAGCTTATCCGTCAGTTTGACTGAATGAGCTGTCAATTTTCCTTCATGTTTTATTTTCAGACATCATGAGAATAATGTAACGTTTGGTAATTTAAAGTAACATGTTATAACTATGGCAAGAGCTCTTTTCAGTCGCTGCATTCTTTTCTTTTTTCCCTTTGCATTCCGCTGTAACAGTATGAAAAAGAACAGCACATTTGTGGTCTGTTTTCCTGATATAATTTACGATACATCCCATTAATAATTCATTGGAACGCATGAAGAATCTCTAGTTTTTCTTCTCAAATCCTCATGTCTCTTTCCAGGTTTGTTTTCACAGGTAAATACAATTTATTATATGTCAAAATGACGGAAATCACTTTGAAATAGCATCACGCAATGCTGAAGTTAATGAACATTTTTTATTAAGGTAACGTATGTTACATAATACAGATTTAACCCGTCCGTTATTGCTGTGGAAAGGATCATGCTTTTGGGGTTTTTCATGGTCACCTGTAGGAATAAGGTGGATAGGCCTTATGGATAGAATGATAAATATAACTATAGAACCACAGATGGAATGATAAATAGAACTATAGACACAAAGATAGAATGATACAAATAGAACCACAGATATAATAGATACATTGTAAACAATTATTTTCATGATTTGTTATCACAACATTTTTTCTTTTGTCAAATCAACTTAGATAATTAATTTGGTTTAGATAACATAATATTTTGAGTTACTGTTGAATAAACCAGTCCCCTTCCCTGTATTAACTACAATTTTAAATTTCAATGAACAAAATTTTAAAGCAACCAGGTAACTTACTTTTTTAAGTTAAACCAACAATTCTTTTTTACAGTGTAGTACAGCAGAACCATACAGGTAGATAGACAGATTTTTTGGTGTAGATGTGGATGTCGATAACATGGATAATCTGCAACCCACCAGTAATTGAAAGCAAGACATGTCGTACAAACCATTTGCTGCGAAACACACCTGCTCAGAGCCAAAACAATAAGTCCTTTCTCCTAGTCTGTAACCATAGTGCTTGCACACAGTTATTGTAAATACTGATTCTGGGATGTCTTCTCTTTTCAATCACTGTGTGTGTCGACTTCAGTGATTTGGTTACGCTTCAGTGTGAAGAGTGACACGCCAGAGACCCTCAGTGCACATCAACTCCTAAACAAAAGAGACCAAAAACAAAGTGCTCATTGTGGGAATAATATCATCATGACCTCATCTTACTTCTAATGGGAGAAAATGTACCTGTGTTTTGTTTATTTTGAAATGAGACAGAGTTCTAGTCTCGAAATGTGCAATTTCAGCAGCTTCAATAGCAGCTTCAATATTTTTATAATAATGCAGTTGGTTTTCTTTCAAAATTTTTATTTAAATTTACCAAGAGGGTTCACTGCTCATCCCTCATCATAAGCGCACATTTCACATTTACTCTCTTGCATACATTACACATGACCATGACTGAAAGAACAGGAACGTGTGCCTTTGTATTTGGAATTAATCCAACATAGCACATATCCATAACAGCACATGGAGCTGATTACACTGTGAAAGCCAAAGCATTGATCCTCAATTACCTCACTCTACCAAATACTGGCTGTTAAGATCATGAGCCGCATGGGAGAGAAAATGTATTAACTTTTATGGTAAACAGCTGCCATTTACAAACTACACCAACCTGCAGAATGTAAGTCTGATTGTGACAACTTTACTGTTCATTTGAGCTAATTTTATGGTACAACCCACTGTTCTTCATTCCGGCAAAACTGAGCCTCATTCATGACTGACTTCTACACAGCAGCTTTGTGCAGTTTAGCGAGAACTACTTTGCTAAGCTAGTATATTATATCAACCTGCTGGTGTTGTTTGTTCCACTAGTTAGTGAGGTCAACTAGTTTATAAAAATGTTTAAATGTATTTTTATTTGCAGCAAAACCTTATCAGAAGAGTTGTATCAGGCGGACATTTTTAACATCTAGCATAGCTGTTTGGTGTGAGTCCACCATCCCAGCAAACACAGAATATTCCCCTAACATTATTGTATGATTCCTCTTTGGGGGTTTTTTTTTCTTTTTTTTCTAGGAATTCTAGGAACATTCTTTCTAGGTTAGGTACAGTATAACCATAGACTAACATTAAATTGACTCTTGAGACCTGAATTTATATAATTAACCAATCAATTTGTCAGCTCTTACACTGTATCTGCCATTTTTCTGATGATATTTATAGATAAGGAAAGGGAGAAAGCATTTTTTCAACGCTCAAGTAATTCTAAACAGTCATTGAGCTGCAGACTCCAGGAATGAGAGATGGATTCTTCTGCCAGCTCATGCTCAGAATACTTCTGTGTTCAGTAAACACAAAGGCCCCTGAACTCAACTCAAACAAGGCCCAACAGGCTGAGAAGGCCAAATTTTGAAAAACACTGAACTCTGAAAGTCTGAGAGAGTGAAAATGTTCTGATCTGTCCACCATGAGACCTGAGGATGGCTTGTCTCTATGACTGACATCCCTTTCAGACCATAATACTTTAAGACGCAGGCAATATTTACTAAGGTATTATCTGACTGCCCTCATGTACAGATTGCATCTTTGTATGGTTTCTATGTATATAGACATTTACTCCAAACTTCGTGTTATCTAATTATTATTAAAAGGGATGGTTTACCCAAAAATGAAAATTTTGTCATCATTTACTCACCCTCATGTTTTTTTTAGTTTTTTTTTTTAAACCTGTATGAGTTTCTTTGAGTTTCGCAAACCAATCATAACCAATCATTTGAAGGGCCCCGTTGACTTTTATAGTATTTTTTTTTCTTACTATGGAAGTCTATAGAGTACCTCAGGGATGACGTGTTTTTGTAGGCCAACCCGGAAGTTAGCGGCGCACGGGTTCCCTCGATTGAAAGCCAATGCATTTTTCCCATAGACTTTTGGAAAATCGCAGAAAATAAGCTCTGTGTTTAACAAAGGGTTATGACACTTACACGTTTTGTCTATCAAGATAATCTTTACAAGTTAACACAACATTTGTACATTTTGAAGCCTAAATAAAGTCGTCAGATATAAAAAGCTAACAGTAGGCTATAAACGGACTACAGCACACCATGGTCGCGGATCAACGTCGTCACCACCAAGCTTCTTCAAACTTTATTTAAAAAAAAAACTTTATTTAAAAACATGCTCGCTGATTATGATCTGCGCTGTGTATGAATACTTATCCACTTTTTCATGAGAAATTCTGTCCAAATGTCCTGTTTGTCATGATGATGTCTAAAGTCCCCGCCAAAGGAAGTAGTCCATTTTAGCACTATGTTAGCAAACGGCGTTTTTAAGACACAGTAAAGGTTTAAAAAAATCACAAGCAGGTTATAACTGGTGTGTTTTATGTCATAGATCAAAACGTGAAAATATTTAGAGGCTTTGTTAACCACAGACCTTATTTCAGGCGATTATTTTAGCAACAACCCATTCAAAATACACATTGACTTTACGGCATTGGAACCGGAAGCCCTAAAATGCTAACTCGCTTCCGGGTTTTGCCTACAAAAATGCGTCATCCCTGAGGTACTCTATGGTGACCAGCAACTGTCTGGTTACTAACATTCTTCAAAATATCTTCTTTTGTGTTCAACAGGTTTAAAAAAAAAAAAAAAAAAANAAAAAAAAAAAAAAAAAACATGAGGGTGAGTAAATGATTCCAATTTTTTTATTTTTGGGTGAACTATCCCTTTAAACTTAATTACATTTAATATTAATTGATGTAAACTATAATTAAAATTTAATCTCATGTTAGAGTTGGGCAGATGTGAATAAACTGACATAAAAATATCAAATGATGTCTCATTCAAAGAAACTCCTTTATGTCCACTAAATAAAATATATCCTGTAATAACTGTATTTCGGCAATCAAAAAATCATAATTTTGTGTAACTCTGTAAGGTAAGAAAATCTAAAATGCTAAATCTAAAAGAAATGCTACTAGACCATACATACACAAACAAATTTTGCACTGAAATAAATGTAAAATTTTGATGCAGAAAGACTGAAATATAATTTTTTTGTAAACATACTCCAACAATCTTTGTCTTATTTACAACATCCAAAAAGCATTTTTTAAAGTGTATGTTCAGTCTAATTCTGCTTTGGTCTCAATGGTTTTCTATTTGAATGTATTTAAAAAAAATATTTATTCCTGTAATGGCGAATCTGAATTTTCACATGATCCTTCAGAAATCATTCTAATATGCTGATCTGGGGCCGTATTCACAAAACATTTTATCTTACCACTAAGAGTTCTCCTAAATAGCAGTAAAAGTTCTTAGATAAGAGTTTTCTCTTAAAATCTATTCACAAAGCTGCCGAGACAAACTTTTACTAAGGAACAGACTGAAGTCTTAAGCTAAGTGTAAGGGCGGGGTTGACCTCGTTGCTATGGACTATACACACAGTGTTTGGCCGATGGGGGAGGTGTCAGCGATTTAATCATAGAAATATTGTAGAATGAGGTGTCATGTTTCCATATTAAAATAAAGGTTTTAAAATACAAATGTTGCCCTATTCAAATAATGTTTTTTTTTATAAAAATGTTGCCATAGTCAAAATAAAATGTTGCCATATTGTTGCCATAAAGGTTTTAAAATGTAGGCTAAGTGTCACTATACACAGACGAGAGCCGACTCGCCTATAGTTACTTCAACGGTTTTCTGCATCCCTCCGCCACACCGCTTCTCACTCGGCTGGGGATATGGGGAGAACTTTGGTTTTGGGCTAAATTCCAAGCTCGGAGCCCTCGATCCCCTTGGACAGCACACCAAATACGCTTATTATATATATATTTTTTTACTCTATTCAATCATTTGTAAGTGTGAACTCATGAAAACCACTGGCACAGGTAATCAGACAATATTTTTTTTTTTTTGGTGTCTCATCGTAGATTCAAATCTATAAATCAAAATGTATTGCTTTTATGAAGAAAAGGTTCAGCACCCAAGGCTCTATTGCTATTCCTTCAATGGTGTAGCCTACAGTGTCTTTGGGTGGATTAGGACTGTTTGTGATTTGGTCTTAGTGACTTAGGAGTCCTCTTGACTACTCCTAACATTTCACAGACTTAGGAGCTAGATTTAGCGCTAAAATGCTTTGTGAAATACTCTAAGAACAAAAATTTAGGTCTCCTAAAATTAGGACACGGCCATTATTTTTAAGAGTTTCTCCTAAATCGGCAAGTTAGGAGCTACTTTTAGCCTTAAGATGTTTTGTGAATACGGCCCCTGGTGCTTAAGAATCATTCTTTTTATTATCAATGTTGAAAATAGTTGTGCTGCTCAATATTTTTGTGGAAACCCTGATACATACAAAGTTCTGTGATGAAACTCTAGATGGCACAGGCTCAATCTGTTGTAACTCAATCTGTCTGCAATCACATCATTTTCTATAGGGCACAGCTGTCTCAGCAGCCAATGAGCTCGCTGCTCCACTTTCAAACACTTGGTCAGTGTTTGCTGTAGCAGTTTGCAGCGCACTTTCAGAAACCCTCCACCTTCCCCAGCTCCACCTTTACAGATCTGCTATGGGTAATTCATGTATGCTATTGTGCAGCAGCAGCATGTCTTACATACTCACAGCAGCATGTTGTGTATGTATTGGCCATAGCAAGTCCCGTACTTGCTCTGCAGCAGCAGCATCAATAGTAGCAGATCTATTCTGCCAGGACCAGCATTAGCTGCATCTACATGGAACCTAATAATCCATTTGTAATCGAACTAGTAGCAATCGGAACTAGCATGTCAGTCGGAATGAATTGGCCAAATCCGATTAAAATTTCATTTGGATTGTAAGGGGTGGTTTAATCCTTTTGTAATTTGATCAAGATGACAAACACTTAATCGGATTGAAAACTGAATCTGGAAAGTTATGCATATATGCAATGATGAAGAAATGGCGTGATGACGTAGGACGCACAGAACGAGCTGTCGTTACTGTTGAATAAAGTGTCATAAATGACTGTTGTGACTCGTGTCATTCTACAATTCTCCTTCCACTCATTGTCTGTTACGTGGTGCAGGACAACGTCTCACCTGTCCTTGCTTCAGACTTTAATCCACAGACTACATGTTTTAGCGAGGAAAGGGGCATTTTTACTGCTTGATAAATAAAGCAGCGGCACAAAGCTTCATGTGCTCGTCGTCTCCTAATTAGGACCCGAAATAGATAAATATTAAGACTGCTTTTTTAAAACAAAGAAAATAAGCTATGGTATGAGAATGCACAAACAGCAGGAAATTCTGTATATTCGTGCAGTGTGTGCATGTCAAAAAATCTATTCAGATTTGAAGCTTGTGACATATAAACTCACGCATCAACCCAATTACTTTATTTAGCGTTCATGTAAATACTACATACGGCAGGGACGATTTCTTTAAGACTGCAAGGGAAGCTCGGCTTCCCTTATAATGTCACAAAATTAATGGTCAAATATGTACTATTGTATTAACATTTTATTGACTAAAAATGCGTTAGAAAACGTTCATCTCAAAGACGAGTTCGTTCAGAATCAGTTACATATAGCAGGTCGGCTGACTCAATTTCCTTCTCATACATTCCCGCAGCGTCACAGTGCATTTCCCTATTGAAGCGCAGCGTCCATTGACTTCAATGGGGCTGCTTTGAACGGTTTTTTCCAGCGCTTCGAAACTAGACGGTCATTGGATAAACGCTGCGATTATGTCCCGCCCACGGATGCTCAGCGTCTCTGGGGTGAATGGGGAGTGGGCTGGCCCGGACTCCGAGCTTCTGCGTGTTGATTGGAGGGTCTGTCAAAAGACTGCATCTCCTTTTGACTGACAGCAATTCTGTACTATAAGGAATCACTGAAGCTATTCGCGCTCAGTCCCATCGCGGATTTCTCAAGTTCAGTCGAAATAAAAACTGCTGCAACCTATTTCTTTGATATTTGCTTGGCGAAATTGCTTGATTTTCATCATACATTTCACACAATTATACACCACATTCCTTGTTTCAGTTTTACAGAGTTTAATATTTTTTTACTTGAAAAGACTCCTAGTTGGTACGACAGGGTCACAGACCATTTTCTTGAAAAGGAACGTAGGGCAGAATTTACTTTTAAATAAATAGACAATTTTATGATGTAGGCCGAAAATGAGCTTCCCCTCTCTGACAGACCAGTAGCCGCCACTGACATACGGATTCTTCAATCGGAATGAGTTCATTTCAGAATAATTCATAAGAATAAATTATGTTTCTAGTCAGAATGAGTTATAGCAGCACATGAGTTATAGCAGTTAGCTATGGCTTTACCTCTATCAAGATGAACATCTAGGCTGATTACATGTTCACCATTAAAAGTGGATATAAAAATAAATCAATCATACTGTAT
>RJVU01047119.1:944191-958444 GCA_003731715.1 Anabarilius grahami
ATCTGCTGATATTTAAAAAAAATATATATATATATATATATAATACATTCTCTTAAAGGTATGAAATATGTAAAATATTTATCTTATACAGGGATGTTTATGTACAAAACATTAGTCTAACATTTATGGAAAGAAATGCAATGAAATTAACTGATTCAGTTCTACAGCAATAAATGATTGTTACTGGTTAGGCTTGATTGCCATTTAAGCTGTATTGCTAAAAGATTTCTGTTTGATCTGATTTTCACTGGCTTATGGAAATTCCAGTTCTCTGACCGTATGATTTTCACAAATCCTGGAATGAAACGCCATACATAACATATTCATGCATGACTGCTTGTATTTCATCTTGGTGACATACATTCCTGACGGTTGTAGCAGCATGATGTGAGACAACGCAAATTGGGTTGTTAAGCAGAAACAAAATCATATAGCATTACATAAGACAAGTTCTCATTTACACTACTTCTGCTACTCAGCTGTCTTATTAGCTGATTTGCAAGGTCATATTCCCATTCCTTCCCTTTTCCTTGGTCTATAAGGAAGGACATAGTACTACTTTTGCACATGTAGTCTTGTGTTGGCTCAGATCAAGCTCACAGTGAAGGTAGTAGGGGACATGCGGTTAGATTTTATAGCAGTGGTTTAGGCGTTCTATACGACTTTCATTTTTAACAGAGATCAAGCCAATTTTCAAGAGCTCCAACAATGATGTTATCACAAATGTGTTTTCCACTTATGGTTTGTTCAGGTAAAGTGTTCTTTTTAAGTCTAGATTGTAGCCGGATGTTTTTTCAAGCTTTTGACATTGTTAAATGAACCACACATATGCACATTAATTATGAATCTAAAACAAGGTTCCTGAAATGACCTCTTACTCCCTTGTTTTTAATTGCAGTAGATAATTTGGAGTGACAAAATTAAATTTAAAGGTTACAGAGCTAAGTAGGAGTATAAAATGTTTAATTAACAGCCACAAAAGTTATAGAATTATAGACCTGTAATTGTGACTATATGGGTAAGCAGAATAAATTCATATATTTTCTACTAGGCTGAAATGGGGATTTCCATTCCAGAAATCACAAATGCATTGGACTGCCAACAGAATGAGTCAATGGAACATCCACTGCATAATCAGCCTGTGAAAGTGAATCACATATCATGCTGTATGTGAATTAAATCACAGTCATGCTGTCATTCCTCCCTGTGTGCATATAAATGTGATCTTCTGCATCATCAGGCCGTAGTTATTGAGAAGTGTCAACCACAAATGTTACCAATGTTCTGCACAGATTCAAAGAATTTATATAATTATCGTTTACTTTTATTATACACTATCGTTTGGTAAGATTGTTATTGTTTTTGAGAGAAGTCTCTTATGCTCATAAAGGGTGCATTTATTTAATCAAAATAGTGTTAATAATAGTAATATTGTGAAATATTATTACAATTTAAAATAACTTTTCTATTTTAAAATGTAATATTTACTGTGATGGCAAAGCTGAATTTTCAGCATGATTACTCCAGTCTTCAGTGTCACATGATCCTTCAGAAATCATGCTAATATGCTGATTTGGCTTAATTTTGGATAATTTCTTCTCATTACTGCTGCTCAATATTTTTGTGGAAACATAACAGAATATATTTTTCAGGTTACTTTGAGCAATAGAAAGTTCAACAGAACAGCATTTTGCTCTGCCCTCAAAATGCACAAACACTCAATGCAAGAGTGGATGATGGACAACAAAAATGAACATACAGTACACAAGAGTATATACAAGCAAGAGTTGGTTGTTAGTTGCTAGTTGCTAGCAGCTCCAGACAAACAATCACACTTAAAACTGTCCTGTTACTATAGCTTACTTTACAACAACAACAGCATATCTTGGTTCTGTGAAACAGCAAAATCAATGTTACTCAAAAAAACGCAACCTCTGCGTCCATTTTCAAGCCTTCCCACTTAGGTCTCTCCAGCGCTGGAAAGCTTTTCTAATATTAACGCGGGTCTTAAAGCTCTTGCCTGATCATAATAACCCTTCTTTTTCCAGTGATATTCCTCTGACTTTTTCTCTTTTGTAATGTCTCTCACACATTTCTCTTTCTACAGTCTTTCTTTAAATCTCGATCTCTCTCCTCCCCCATCATGACTGTGTATATGCCCCCTTACTGCTGATTGGCTACAAGTGTTGTGGTGCTCGGTCCGATCCACTTTCAACAGCATTTCTCAGAAATCGCTTGCTTCACCTTTGATGTAACTTTTAATTAATTTTCTGCATCTTTGCTGAATAAAATTATTTTCTTTTTTAAAAAAATTATATATAAATATATAACACCACTTTGAGAATCCTGTTCACTGCAGTGAATTAAAAAAACTAAGGAAGATTAAATTCTAATAATTTGTGGTCTTGCTGTTCAAACAAAAGTATGTCTCATT
This sequence comes from Anabarilius grahami, assembly GCA_003731715.1. Taxonomy (NCBI): domain Eukaryota; kingdom Metazoa; phylum Chordata; class Actinopteri; order Cypriniformes; family Xenocyprididae; genus Anabarilius; species Anabarilius grahami. The sequence goes on from RJVU01047119.1 coordinate 946,626, forward strand.
TACAGTAATACATATACATCAACTTAAAGGGACAGTTGAAAAATTCCCCAAAAATCCTGTCATCATTTACTCACCCTCGGTGACAGACATTTACTTCAAACCTGAGATAGTTTCTTAAGACATATGCGAGGGTCAGCGTACAGTGCGAGTTATGCGAATTTCGTCATCGGAAACACATTGTACGCACAGGTCGCACATGAGCGTTTAATTAGTTTATCCACAAGGTGCCAACTGTGCCCTGGGGGCGTCGATTCACAAGGTAGTCGAAGAAAACCTTCATAAACAGAACAGACCGGATCGCATGCAAGTTACAGCGACAACCAAGGCCTACATAGACACCAGATTGTGCGAAGAGGTTAGAGAGTACCCTAATTTGTACAACTCTAGCATAAAAGAATACAAATATATTTACATGGGTTGTCGTGGCGAGAGATTTCCCAAATCTGCTCATTAGTTGAACGCCTGTGTACACGTGCAAGTCAAGTGAAGTATATTTTGCAAGGCTGTGCGTTCGACTGTGCATGTAAAAAAATATATACGTATATATACCCTATACCCAGGGCTTTACTTGTGGAGCACAATATAACATATTTTGAATAATGTTTTCTTCATACAATGAGTCAATGGTGTCCAAAACAACAATACACCCCACTGACTTTCATTGTATGAAAAAAGACAGAAATTTTTCTTTCAAAGGTTTGGAATGACACGATGGCAGGATTTTCATTTTTAATGAACTGTCACTTGAAGTCATGACAGCGTTGACGCCCATCATGAAGAGTAATCGTGCATTAGACTGTCATCATTGCCTTCTATATAATGTCAAATTGCACAACATTAGTGAAGTGGAACAAAACTTCAAAGTCTGTCGAGTCTACACAGAGCAACATATCACTGACATCAGTTTTCTAACTTGGACCTGTTCAGGCACGTTTGAACATTAACACAATAAACACAAGTAACTAAAGTTATCATCCTCTTCCATGGAAGGATTCCCAATATTTTCCTTACTAATGCATTGAACAGTTCCTTCACATTTAATGCATGCATGGATATATGCAAGTGTCTGTATTTGTTTTATGAGCAAAGTCTTCCAATAACAACTAGGGACTAAGTTTAACCCCCCTCCACACACACATTACGTTTTATTAGAATAACTAATAAACAATTACTATTGTAGCACTTCCGCAGCAGCTGGCTGCAGTTGGAAATGTGCTCAGGTGTTTCCCACTGATTCCTGGGAGAGCTCGGATCACTGTTTTTCACATACACATATATTGAAGTGGTATTTCAAAACCTTTCGCTACATGACAGGACTGAGTCATTAATCAAGAGCTGAACTACACTGAAGTTTCTATAAGAGCCTTTAAGACCACTGACATTCCAATCTGTGCTATGCTGAAAATAATAGGCTTGCTGTTTTCATTTAACTCTTTCATCCATCATATTCTAATTGGCCGCTCAAGGGAGTGATTCTGCAAGATCCTTAAACTGTGTTTTGGACTCTCTTGGAGCTAGAGCACTTATTCATTCACTGCTCACAATGTCCTTTCAGACTTGACATAATGAAGTGTTGTTAGGGCATTCATGGCATTTTGGTACTACACTTCTTTGCTGCATTCAGCAGTATTTAACATGAAGCTTTTTAGGAATTGCCTGAGAAAAGACGTGGCTTTTGAAGACGATTTTCAAAAGCCACTGTGTATATGGTCATCTTTTAATTTTCCATAGAATAAAGTCACTTGTGAATGCGTTTTCAGACTTTAATTGGTTTACAGGATCATTGCTTGCAGCTCAGGCTTCTTAAAAAAAAATTACTAAAGAAGGCTTGATGGACATCAAAACTATATGTGGGGGGAACTATTACAAAATTAAATTGTAATTTTGGCCGCCTCTGAAATGGAAAACACAAGTGAAATGATCAAATTCTGTGTAGTTCTCAGTGATAGGCACATGACTAGTGGGTGGTCTGTGTGTGCAATTCCACAAACCTGGAAGACCTTCTGAATGTATTTAAGCAGTAGGCATTTTTAGAAAGGAAAATATAAAAGATCAAACAGAGGTAGTAGGGAGAATCAATGAATAATGAATAATTTATCACCATTGTGAGAATAACATGTAATTGTGAGTTACTCTGATTATGAGTATTTTAAAGTGTAATATAATATAAGTACTGCTCGTCATGTAGGGGTTCATTATAAATTATCTGGTATAAATAAATATAGGCTACATAATGTAATGAAATTTTAATCACTAGTGAAAACAAGAGCTAAAGGAAAAGAACAAACATATTTAGCTATTTAGCTAAGAGTTAATATAGTTTATTTATTATAAACTATAGTTTTTTAAGTGTATGATATCCTATGGTAGTCCATCCATGGAAGCATTGCAGCCTATGATCGCTGTTATAAACTCTTTCCCCACCATAGACAGAATTTTTTGTATTTTATGACACAACGCTTCCCCGCCATTGACGGAATTCTCTAAGTAGGTATAACTGCAAACTGGAGATCTTCAACATGGGGCGTGGACTCCAAAAGTGGACAGAACCTCTAAAATGGGGTGGGGTATCCACACACATACTGTCATCATGTGCCTATCCGCCAATGGGAGGAGGCCAAGCCCTGTTTTGGAGCTCCCACCCTGTTTTGGTGTTCCCACCTTCATTTGGAGATCTCAAGGCTGCAGTTATACCCTTCTCTAATTTTTCATCAATCCATGTTTTCACTGTTATACAGTAGTGGGCGCTATTATCTTCTGAAAGAGTTCAGAATGTCCGGATCAAAACACAGGTGAAGAAGAAGCAGAAACAAGCAATAGAAGCATTGCTTATGCACATGTTGTTGTCTTTGACAGGTAAATTATGTTAGTCTTTGATGTTGTTCAACCAGTATTAGTGCTTAACTTCAAAGGCTAACATAATTTGCCTGTTCAATTGTAAAGTTCTCATAAATAGTAATTGTTTTAGTACATAAGCAACTCAAAGACGATCATATCTCCTAAACATCTGTAAGAGGTTTAGCACCGGTACAAAGAGAATTTCCTTTTCTGAAATGTAAGCATGCCTCACACATGAAAAAAAAAAGCTGTGGCCACAGATGTTTTAAAAGCTGTCAAAACAACTATGCTAATACAACCATGTGCCTCCCCGAGGTCACTAATTATATAAAGCCTTTAGATGGTGGAACAGCAACATTCTCAAAGGTGACAACATGCAGGTCCGCTCGCAATTTTCCCTTGACCTTTCTCTTACATGTCACCAGCGTTTCTCATTTAAATGTCAACACCTCGATTTAGACAGGCTAATTCGCTGAAAAGTGTGAAAACGCATGCATTACAGCCACAAAATTTCAATGGCTAGAGTGGAAGAAGCATTTTATACAGAATGTAAGGTCGTTCATTGTAGAGAGCCACTGTTCTGGATCATTCATACAGAACATTAGCTTCATTTGCATGAGAACATGTGTTTAGGGAAAATACATATTCTGCCCTTGGAAAAAATTGAAAACAGATTCACATAAATGCAGACATGTGTAACGGCTGAATACCTGCAATACGTTGTTCTGTACAATAAAGGGCACAGCTTAAACTCATAAAGGCTTAGTACTTCATATTTATTGAAACTGAATTGTCTTCTGATGAAGAATATGCATCATATCAGCCTTTGAAGGCATACTTCTGGATATATTAAAAAATATTCTGTCAAAATACACAATATCAAATCTGTTTGTGTATATTGAGCCTTTGAAAGTGACAGATTGCATACAAAAGGGGAGTATCTAACCAAATTCTATAGTGTTCTTGACAGTTACACCATAAAAAAGGAACAGCCAAGGAGAATTGCTTTGCTTAGTGAACCATAAACGAGGGATTGGAGACAGAAATGTTTATGATAGAGTGCGAGATGTTCTCAAGACAAAGTCTTCCTAAATGAAACTGTAAAAAAATTTTTTGAAGTTGTAAATAAAAGAGATTTTTGAAGTACATTTTACAAGAGCATACTATTTCAGTCTTTCAACTTCAAAATGTCACATTTAATTCAATGTTTCTTTGTAAATAATTGTCAAATTTACTAGCATTTTCTGAGTGTAATTTTTTTTCAGCAAACAGCAAAGTGAGTAAATGGAGACTGACGGCCTCTCGCATGAATGATGTGTTATAGCCAAACATTATTTTGAGGTTTCAGGCCACCTTATCAATGTAAACAAAATCACAGCCAACACAGATTTGTTAATTATTAAATTAAAGGTGCAGTAGGTGATCTGGAAAATGCTAACGTTAGCCTGCTAGCATTGAAAGCAAACAATCCCACCCTCCCTGCAAATCCCCGTCCAAAGCCATGCGTCCTCCAAAACACATGAAATTATTTCAAGGAGCACATAACATTACAATAATAATGTACGTAAACAACTTAGAGAGCTATACCTGACTGCTGCTGATTCATTTCGGTGTTGATACGGTTGACATGGAAACGCATAATTCCGAGTCTGAGGACGTGAACAATTCCGGTTAGAACGTCACGGGTTGTCATCCTTTAATTACGGTAGTTATGGTGTGAATGCAGTATAAGCTCATTGTTTTGATTCAGTAGGAACTGCAAAAGTTGGCTTCCGTTTGTTTGCGGTGCTCCGTGACTGAAATCTTCCTACATAAACTCTGCATTGCATGAAACGCACTGATGACATATGATGTCTGCATAATCAGGGTGTGTGAGGGTATGTAAAAACATATGTCGACAGGCAGGTAGGATATTGCATTATTTCATTCGGACCGAATATAATTATTGGATGAACATTTTATGGTTCTAAACCTTCCACAGACGATATATATTAGTAAAAGTACATTTAGACTGTTTAACATAGTGATTGCTATCAGGAAATGAGGAGACTTTCAACCAGAATAATAAAAAATGTTTCTGTAGAGAATCACCTATCGCACCTTTATATTTAATTTCCTCAGTGATTTGTGAATTTCACTTTGGTAAGAAATTGCCTTTAACAGTCATGCAACATTAATGTCTGCTGCTATGGATCCTACAATAGGCCCTCTCGTGACTTACATGTCTCTTGTGAACAATTTGAGTATAATTGACTTTAAAAATCTATGACAATGTGCTTCAACTATTTGTTTTTGGTTCCAAACACTTGCTTAAAAGTAACAATTTGGCTTTTTTTCCTCTGCTCAATCCACTTCACTTTAAGGGAACATACAAAAGCTTGAGCACTCAGTTCTTGTTTTGATCATGTAAGCTGATAAGACCATTTAAAGGCAATTGTTAAACATCACAGGCTTTTGGGAATGAGAGGTCATATGGGCCATTAGTGTCACTCAGTTATGCTAAGAGCCCTTGAGTAAAACCAAACATTGCTGCTAATGGCGTAACAAATGAGTGTTCATTGTAGACATTTAAACAGCACAGATAAATCTAACTATATATTTTTCTTAATCAGCATGCATCAGTATATTTCTACATCATTTACAATGATGACTGCAAATTGGATCAAACCACTTGGACTTTAACATGGACTTTATGTGGTAACATCTAAATTAACAGATTTATTAACGTCAAAAAGAATGATTTAATGTGACTGAATAATACTGACTACAGTAGGCTACACCAATGAATGTCATCTTTTAAAGACCCAAAGAAATAAAAATTTGATTTTATTAATTAATTTATTTTTATTATTATTATTATTATATACACTGCCCCCCGAAAAAGTCACTATTTGGATTTAAATAGGCAAATACTAATAATAGTATTATGACTGGATCATTATTGCTGTGTTTCTAGCATGTTAAATATTTCGGAAAAGCTCTTTTACCCTATTTGATGGAGTGTGTAGCCATGTACACATCATGACCGTTTTCCAGGATGACAATGTCAATCAGGCTCATACTGTGAAAGAATGGTTGGGAGGGAGCATGAAGAATCATTTTCACACATGAATTGGTGCCTCTGAGTCCAGACCTTAAATTCAATGAAAGTCTTTGGGATATGCTGGAGTAGACTTTATAGAGTGCTCACCTCTTGTGTTGTCAATATAAGATCTTGACCAAAAATTGATGGACCTCTTGATGGAAATAAATATTGTGATGTTATTTCTAATCAAGAGGTGCATCAATTTTTGGTCAAGATCTTGTACTGACAATGCAAGAGTCAAGCACTCTGTAAAGTCTACTCCAGCACATCCCAAAGACTTTCAATCCAACTGAATCAAAGACTTTAAAGGGTGCATAACACACACAGTTTCTGCCAATCTCATGGCAATCTCAATCTTTAGTACAGAGTAGTATTGCATAGTATTCATATCTCCGAAAAGTCTTTAGTTTCATCATATTTATAAGACAGATACACTATACCGACTCTTTCTGAAAACAGCCGAGATCCTGGAGGCGTACCGTGGGCGAAGCTAAAGAGTCACGAGCACAAGCAGCTTTTGCGTAGCGATCGTCTGCAAGCTTTTGATGGTCAGCTAAACAACTGTATTTAAACACACACAATACAGCATCGCATTATCCCTGGAAAACTTTTGCTTCACTATACTTTTGTGTTGTTTACATTATATGCAGACATTTGATGCAGCTTTACTTACCGCCAGCAGTTCCGACTCATGACCGGGATCTTTTATCACTGTGACTGCTCCATCTTTCAGTTTCAAATGATCTGTAAATCCAGCATCGAATTGGGCCTTGTTTATAAAACCATAAGCGCCGATCCTGAGGGCTCAAGCAGCCACAGAAAAACACAAGATATTCTCCATTCATTTTAACCAATATAAAATTGATTGCAACTTTCAAACATGACTTTATCCTTATTTTGATAGTTAATTTAAGGCGGTTTCTATGGTTATTTTAATAACAAATATCGAGAGCACATCAATGTAATGCGTGAGCACAAATCTCTCAGCTCCACTGTTCACTTAACGCTAGGTTCTTTGGGAAGCAAGGTTATCTTTCAATCACAACCAAAAACACGCTCCTTTGGTGACATAATTGGTTTCATGGTCTAAAAACAAAGTGACAAATCTTTCTCGAGCCAGTCCTGCAACACCACTGCCGACGACTTCTGCAACCTGAACGAAGCATGTTTATGGGCATGCTCTTGCTCTCGCTCTGGTTGATGTGTCCCGGGGGAAGTGCCCATACAAGGAATTCCGCCCTTTATTACATCATACAGGGCCATACTCAAAAAAAAAATCCGAAACTTGTACGAACCCTGAAGGTGTGTATTTGGCATAGAAATACTCCTTCATACGTCCAACTCGTTTAGCAAGAGAATCCAACTCTTTAACAGTGTAAATAGGTCAGAATGCATAAAATAGCATTAGACCCCCCCTTTAAATCCAAACAGCGACTTTCCTGTCGGGCAGTAAAATAGACGGACGATAAAAAAATGGACGACTCATCCTGCACTAAACAGATATTTGTGCAATCAAATCTTCTCTATAATGACAAGTGCAGTGGCTCTCTATTTAATATTGGGTATTAAAAAGTATGATTGTTTTCAATACCATCTTCTTATGATGTATTGAAATCAGCACTCGTGTGACACATTTGACTGATTTGCAGATGACTAATACATTTGGATTCTCTGACCATTTCTGAGACATGACTCACCCCTAATATCATTCACCCACAATGCACAGCAGAGCTCCACCAGCTCTCCTCCAGTAGATGATCTAACTCACTGGCTCTTCTTTGACCATGTCATAAAAAGCAAGAGCACATGAGGAATGCAGGGAGAAAGAGGCCAGTAATCTCTGAGCTGGAAGGTGGACTCGTGCCTGAACAGGGCTGGCCTGTTTCCCTATTGCTGCGGGAAAACACCATGGCAACCCAGTGTTTCAGCACTCAGACTGGGTGGAGAGGGAGTTTATATAGCAGAAGAGAGTGAGAGAAGCAGCCAATGTCTGGCAGATGTATGCTGGAGGTCAGCTGAACACCTGTCTCCAGCTCTCTCACAACGCAGCCAAACTTCTCACTCATTACTCACCACATCAGTTACGTGTGTTTACAAAAAAAGGTATATCAAGTGTTGTTTTAGTTCTCCACCGGTTATGGTCCCAATTATGTCATTGCGAAGTTTAAACAGACAGATGATTTCATATGTAATACTGCACCATCATTTACAGTCGTTATTAAACAAATACAGCGATTAAACATCTAGCACTCGTATTTCACATGCATGTTTTTAATTATGTCAAATGAAGGCCCACCTAATGTGATCTACATTACGTCATTCACACGGAATGTCCAGGTTCCTGCCTGCGATTCTATGGAAACGAAGAGGGACAAGCTGCCACATATGACATGCCAGTACAGTTGGATCATTAAAGTCTTTCCAGCAGGTTTTCAGAGTTTAGGTACTCTGTGTGCTCTGGCAACACTCTCATGAAGAAACGTAACAGCTATTGTGCACATATTCTGCACAACCAAGCTAACATCATACTTGTACTGTATTCAAATGACATTCAGATTCTATATTCAATTCACTTTGGAAGATCACTTTTAGGTTTTACATGAAAATTCTGTCATAAATTATGCACAATTGTGTCATTTGAATGTCATTTCTGACATTTTTGGCAGAATCTTCAAGCTTCTCTTTACCATAAAAGTATAAAAAGGGTGTAATAAAAGTAGCCCATCCAACTTATTGCTATATTCCGTATGCATTATAACTGTGAGGAAATGTGAGAAATAGACAAAATTAAAAATAAATTACATAAAATAAAATGACTTTTTTTGTTTTTTGAACTATTATGCTATTTTAAAGGTACAATGGTCAAAAAAAAAATCTCCAAGGTCAAAAAAACACTTTAATTTTCTCATAATACACATTGCAGCATCATCTCTTTTCTCACAGTAAATTAAGCACTCAATCAAGGACTCAGTCTCTCTAAACCCCCCTCTCCGAGAACCTGCTTTGCTCTGATTGGTCAAATGGCCCAGTCTGTTGTGATTGGTCTACCACTTACAGCGAGTCTCGAGAAAAAAAAAAAAGAAAAGTATATTACCATATCTGATTTTCAGCTCCAGAGGCTTCCTTAGCGCTTGATACATATTGATACGAACAGTAATGATACCGTTGGTTTTTTCAGCATGTGAATACTGAATTGAACTCTTCAGTTTCACACAAAATTATGTCAAAATGCCATGTTAATGAGTATCCTAGTAAACATAGTCGGTTATGTCTTAAGTGAATGTAAACAGTTGAGAAATTAAACGCATATGTAATAGTATCAGTATATTGGATCAGTGCATTAGTCTTAAAGTGACAGCAGCCTAATATTCCTGTTTTTAATGTTAATCGAACAACAGACTCACTGCAAAAAAAAATAAAAAAAAAATCACTCAATGCTCTTGACTGAATAACTTTTATAATTTTATATTTCATCTATATTTAATTTAAGAGAAGACTATGCAGTGTTATTTTACATTTTATTACTTTATTCAATTTCTGTAATCTACCTAATCGGCATCTAACCACTTTTAGATCTACCTGAAAAGCACTGTTTATTTAATTTGCATCTTTGTTCTATTGTTGTGTTTATATTTGCTTTATGTAATGCGGTCAGCTGTTTGTTTTCAGGAATTTTACAATGGCTTCGAACACAGCTCAACCAATCAGAATCAAGGGCCAGAACTATCCGTTTTATAATAAAAAATTTACTAGCCAATGGTGACTCGAGATTCAGTGTGTCCATATAGGGTTGGACCACAATCCTTCAAAAGTATTTTGCTAGACTATTAGTGCCAGCAGTGTGATGAAGAAGAAAAGTGTCTAATTTTTCACAAAATAAATCAATTTCAATTTCAGTTCTATTAAACCACTTGCTCTCACAATCGTAGACACTCAGGCTTCAGGATAGACTAACTCAGTGCCTAAATAAGATGGACCAATATCAGCTCTAAAGCCAAAGACTGAAAAAAGTAACCTTCTTGATGCAGCCGGATTGGCCTTTAGATCATAAAGTGAGCTAATATCACAATAACCTTTCCTCTGATATGCATTATCAATCTCAGCTGTAGATTCTCTGCCTCGCTAGCAGAAATGCTTATTATGGTCATTAGCAGTTCCGAAAAACAAAACGAGCATCTAGGGAGAAGGTGTGGTGGACGATAATGAAATCTGAGAGTCCTTTATCGCCTGTCCTTTAAGCTCATATGTGGGAATATGAGTATGCTAATGCTTTCATCATACGGTTATGGAGATTAGCAATGAAAACAATATCTCATTTAATTGTGCTTGGCTGGATAAAATTGACCTTATCTCATGAGAGTTTCTCTCAGAATGGATTTTTAATGCATTCATTTACGCATGAAAATTGAAAGCATGTGCAGAGATTACATATAATGCTCAGTTCAGCAAGTGCTTTGAGGATTTGGTGGTCTTATGGTAATTGCACAAGCAGAGGTGGTCTAGTGGACCGGGTGGGCTGGAGCTCTAGAGTCCAGTGGTTCTCAACTGCTGAATTGTAATTTTTATTCTTACATTTTTGTTTAAATTAGTCCTTTAAATTTTTTGGTACTTAAAGGGTTAGTTCACCCAAAAATGAAAATTCTGTCATTTATTACTTACCCTCATGCCGTTCCACACCCGTAAGACATTCGTTCATCTTCGGAACACAAATTAAGATATTTTAGTTGAAATCCGATGGCTCCGTGAGGGAAGCATCGGAGCACAAATTAATCAGTGTATCGAGTCTGCTGTTCGGAGCGCCAGTCACGTGATTTCAGCCGTTGGCAGTTTGACACGCGATCTGAATCATGATTCGATACACTGATTCATTTGTGCTCCAATGCTTCCTGAAGCAGTTTTTTTAAATCGGCCATCGCTAAATAAGTCGTTATTTAGTTTTTTTGGCGCACCAAAAATATTCTCGTCGCTTTATAATATTAATATTGAACCACTGTACTCACATGAACCGATTTAAATATGTTTTTAGTACCTTTATGGATCTTGAAAGAGGAAGTGTCATTGCTCCCTATGAAGGCCTCACTGAGTCATCGGATTTCAACAAAAATATCTTAATTTGTGTTCTGAAGATGAACGAAGGTCTTACGGGTGTGGAACGGCATGAGGGTAAGTAATAAATGACAGAATTTTCATTTTTGGGTGAACTAACCCTTTAATGTGACCACTTTATGTCCAAATTTACAAGATTAGAACTACTGCTCTTTTCTTTCTTTTGCTGTTTCCTTATGGTGTGGAGGTTGTGCAAAGCACATCTCCCTCCAACCTCTCCCATGATGTCATGAGAGATGAGGTCACTGTTGTCATTATGTGTCTCTGTATGAGAACAGGTGCAGGGGTCTGGCAGGAACTAGACTACTCTCTATCCTGCAGAACAGCGGCTCATTGAAAACATGATTGTCAAGAGCAATACATTCCTGCTCCACTCACACCACAGAGCATGGAAAGAATATGCATATTATTGCACATACAATAATAAACACCTCAACCTTATCTAAAATTAATGCAAAAGAAAAAAGACATTTTTATATATATACATACATAAAAAAAGACATAAATTACACTAATAGCATTTGCTGGCGTAAACTGATGTAAACTATCCGAAACTTATTGTAAAATGTTACAAATTTATATGTATATTTTAATTGAACTTTAAGTAAGAAACATTAAGTAACATTGTGTGTGTATATAAAATAAATGTATTTTATAACTAAAATACATTAAGTCATTAACATTAAGCAATACATTTATTTATTTTATTATTATTTTTATTTTTTTAATAATAATTATAGTATGTGTGTGTGTATGTAAATATATATATATATATATATATAAAATTATA
>RJVU01047119.1:960297-971249 GCA_003731715.1 Anabarilius grahami
AGATAGGAATTTTGGGTTTTCATGAGCTGTATGCCAAAATCATCAGTATTAAAACAATAAAAGACCTGAAATATTTCAGTTGGTGTGCAATGAATCTAAAATATATGAAAGTTTAATTTTTATCATTACATTATGGAAAATAATGAACTTTATCACAATATGCTAATTTTTTGAGAAGGACCTGTATATATATATATTTATAAAATATAAGTCATTAACATTAAGTATAAATGTATTTATTTTATTATTTTTTTTATTTAAATGTTATTATATATATATACACACACTTTAAATCATCAACATATGTAATCCATTGTATGCATGCAGTATTTATTGTGCATTCAAATACGAATATAACTCTATAAGAATATTAGTGAAAATAAATATATTTAACCATTTTAAAATATACGTGTTAAACATTTTTATTAATAAACGTGTTAAACATTATTTAATTAATATGTAAATATTAAATACAAAGATTTTTTATTTGTATTTATTTTTAAATGTAATTGCCCGTGTGAAAACTCCCCACCATGATGCCCAAATCTTTTATTAAAATTGTTCACAAAGTAAAAATTGTTAGCCAAGTCGGGTTGCTTAGAGAACTAATAGCATGATTTGATGTATCGTTCAAGTGTGTAGCACATACAAGTTAGATAAAAAAGAATGAGCAAAAAGTTATACAAAAACACTGCATTCTACACAGTGTTTTTGTTATATGGTGCTTGTATCTGAGATCCACTGATATGGGAATAATTTATGGCAAATTCCATGAAAGGTGAGTCATACTAATGCAATCATTTTTCATGTATGATAATTATATCTTGCATGTTTCCTGCTGACAGAGGAGGAGAGACGGCTCCCATCCTATTTCATTCAGGATTCAACTAATATCAATAAACTGGCAGTACAGGACACTTCATTTCCAGCGAGTCTCCCACGGCAAATCATGCATAGCTGCCGTCAAGATTCAAAGCACATGGTGGGAAGTTTGATTGAGCCCGGTATAGTCGTACCATTCAGCTGAAACCTGAGACACACCGGAGGATACGTGCCTGTGAGTCACATCAACACCCAGCATCCCTCAGTCTATAAAGTCAGGTCAGAAGGGCACTGTTGTTGTGCAAGACTACATTACCTCATTAACCGTGCATGTGAGCTGATGACAGACACTGTATTTCTGTTTCACAAACTGACCTGTGACTTGATGGCAAGAACATTTTCAAATAATAAAGATACATATCAACATTAGGAAATACTGTCACTTAATCGTTTATGAATGCTACTAAGGTCTTTGCCACAAAACCTGGTCTCACTCAGACAAAATGTTCACTGTAATCATGCTGTCAGGAAATTTGTGACTTTTAAAACACTAAAGGTAACAATTTATCATGTAAATATCTCCTAGCAGCCTTCTGTGATTACAACAACCAAGCAAAATTTGGCTAGAAAGTGGTTCTCATGAAAGTCTACAGCAGTTACCAGAGACTCTCCCAGAGGACGATGACAAAATATAAAAACATTTTCCCACCAAAGTGCTGAGAAGAAGGAGCAGGTGTGGTTGACAAATAAATTGATTGAAGGAAAAACTTGACTAGGAACAGGTTTTATATTGTCCTAATGGTGTCTGAGATTTAGAAACAGAAACAGTAGGGTGTTATTTCATTTAAAGATGTAACATACCACATGTTATTTTATTATAACATTGTCATATTAATGCAGTGAGTGTGTCTAGTTAACTTCTTGAAAATTAAAACTGAATTGAATTTTTAATCAAATTTTGTGTAATAAATTCAGTGTTGACAGAACTACAGAAACACACAAGTATTCACTCTTTCTCCTCACATCACATCTAGTCATTCCTGACAGACGCACACTTCAATAATCAAGATACATTTTAAAAGCCTCTTTACAACCTCAATACCAATGAATCACACCTTATCAGAATATGCATGCTCAAGCGCTACTTAAAGGGAAAGTTCACCTAAAAATTAAAATTCTGTCACCATTTACTCACCCTCATGTTGTTCTAAACCAGCGCAAAACGAGTGAACGCAAAATTTAGGGGCTCCGTATTAATCTTCGAAAGATTTTTTTAATGAAACCTGAGAGATTTCTGTCCCTCCATTGAAAGTCTATTCCACCAAAAGCTTTGACAACTCAAAATGTTCATAAATAGATCATAAAGAAATCCTTATGAATTGAGCGGTTTAATCCAAGTCGTCTGAAGAGACACTATTCACATATAATGTCAATTAACTTAAATGGAGGGACAGACGTTTGTCAAGTTTCATTAAAAATATCTACATTTGTGTTTTGTAGGTTAACGAAAGTTTTATGATGAACGAAACTCAACTTGTACATTTCATTAGTAAGTGTAGCAGCTGGACCACATGGCCTACAGACTGCATGTGGTCAAGACGTTTTTAACCTAAACTGGTAGTATAACTGCCCATCTAATTAAAGGTGCAGTAGGTGATCTAGGAAATGCTAACGTTAGCCTGCTAGCATTGATCCCATCCTCACTGCAAATCGCCGTCCAAAGCCTCGCTGCCTCAAACACATGAATGCACACACACATACAGATGTTCTCGGCAAAGGTCACAAGAGACGGCATTAAACCACCTCATGTCTCAAAACACATAAAATTATAATAATAATGAACGTAAACAACTTAGAGAGCTTGTATCTGTTGATACTGTTGACATGGAAGTGCATAATTCCGAGTCAGCTCCGGTTAGAACGTCACGGGTTGTCATCTCTTAATTACGGTAGTTATGGCGTCAACGCAGCATAAGCTCGTTGTTTTGATTCAGTAGGAACTGCAAAAGTAGGCTGCTGTTTGTTTGCGGTGCTCCATGACGGAGCTCTGTCTATATAAACTCTACTATGAAACGCACTGATGACGTATGATACGTCGACAGGCAGGTAGGACATCGTATTATTTCATTTGGACCGAATATAATGATTGGATGAACATTTTATAGTCCTACACCTTCCACAGATGATATATATTTATAAAAATATATTTAGACCGTTAAACATAGTGATTGCTGTCAGGAAATGAGGAGACTTTCAACCAGTATAACAAAAAATGTTTCTGTAGAGAATCACCAATTGCACCTTTAAATACGATCGAAAATGAACCCAATTACAACATGCTCTGCTCACAGCCAACAATATCTCACCTAAAAGAATTAATTAAACAATTAAAAGCAAATTTGATGTTTATTTTCAGACATCAGTTCAGATAACGTCATTTGGATTTTTGTTTTGAAGGTTAATACACCCCAGAGAAATCAGCCCTCACCAAGACAACCAAAACAAAGTCTCCCGAGAGGGAAGATGACTTCTATAAATGGCTGACAAATCCAGCACACGAATCACACAATAAAACAATAATCTACAACAGACATCAAAAACACGGTGCAAATAACTTCATTTCAACTTTTTGTTTTTGTTAAAGGGACAGTTCAGCCAAAAATGAAAATTCGATCACCATTTACTTTTTAATATTCACACACACACATATTTTGTGTTCCACAGAAGAGTCATACAGGTTTGTAATGACATGAGAGTGAGTAAATGATGACAGAATTTTCATTTTTGGCTGAACTATCCCTTTAACACTAAATGACAGCATCAGCTAATTATACACCTTTGGCTTTCGTCAGCAGTGTGTCATTCCCTGTTCTGCCTGTTGGATAAAGTGAGTTTGGTGCAGAATTTTCCTCATCACCTCATCTGGTCACAGCGCCAGATGATCCAGGGTGCCCATTGCTGCCTACTCAACTAACACAGACTCCAGGAGCGCAAAAGACGCTCTCCAGGAAAAACGCAGTCAGCAGGCGTGGGAACAATACAGTTTCATGATGACTGCATGATTAAAATAACATACAATGAGGACAAAAAGTGAGTGAGGTGTTTCGAACGTACAGCAGGTTCTGAATAGGAAGCAGTTGCTGTGCACACAGACACCAAACTATCGGCAGTCTTAAGGCCCGTTCACACCAAGAACGATAACTGTAAAGATAACGATAAAGATATTCTAAAAATCGTTCTAAATATAAAAGAATAGTAGAGTCCACACCACAGCTATAATCATAATGATATAGAAAAACGATATCGTTGGGATCACTTTAAGAATGATTTTTTTCCAACTGTTTAATGATAAAACACTGACAGCCAATCAGAATCCATTCAAATTTAAGGGCTCATGTTTTTAAAATGGCAGACGAGATTGCGGAGAAGTTAATCGCAGAGTTCCAGAAAAAGCCACCACTGTTTGACAAGTCAAAACCCCTTTTCAAGGATAATGTTACTTTAAAGAAAATGGATATATGGAAAACAATCCGTCATACCCTTGGAATCAATGGTGAGAAGTATTAACGATAAGATCATTTTGCCAGGCTAGCAAACAGTGTAAAATAAAATTTCCTCAGGTATCCAGCGCTAGTTTCGACAACATGTTGTCTTGCTTCCTTTGAAGCTGCAGTGAAAAGACAAGGTGTTGTTTTTATTCCACTTCATCAGCTAAATTCACTGTTAGATTAGATCGATTACACTAGCTATTCACTCTAAACATAGCACCCTGAGGATATCTGCTGATTAAAGCCGTGTATATGCAACAAGAACAGAAAAAACATGTTGTACACACTTTGAAACCACAGTGTGTGAGCTTAGAATAAACAGACCATTATCATTCGTTGGTGTGGACGCAAATATAGTTATCGTTCCTGGTGTGAACGGGCCTTTAAAGGGACAGTTTTGGGATCTGCAAGGTGTTCAAGAGTTGATGAAAAGCGAAATAAATTGAATGTAATATTAATATAAACAAATGGGGCTGCGCAATTAATCGAAATAAAACTAAAATAGCAATATGTCTTATCAAATCGAGATTATTGAATAGAGATTATCAAACCAAACGTTGCAATTTAATAAAGTGTATAGCCTGTTGCACTGTGTATTTCTTTGTGAAGCACGGTACTGTTCATTTACTCGTTTTCAGAGCAGTTTGGAATGCTGCTTCTCACAAACTCTGTCTCTCCAACTTTATCGCTTTGTTTACTCACATTGGAATCATTTTTAACATTTTCATGGACAGAAGTTTACAGCATTTCACCAATATTTAGTCAAAATAAAAGGGTTTGAACATTTGAAAGTAAAGAATTTAAGACATAAATATTAGTTTTGTAACTTGTAGTGTTAGTTGGTTGTTGTAAAGATTGAACTGAAGTGTCAACACCCTTAAAAGTATTTCCATTAGCAGTAGAGTCAAAATAATCAATATATTTTTGGCCAAGTCTATATAAACACTAAAAAACACATTGTATCTGTTATATTTTATCTATTTACATGTTATGTGTATTAAATTATTGAAATATTAACTTAGTAAAATAGGTAGTTCAACCAAAAAAAAAACAAATTTCTGTCATCTTTTACTCACACTTATGTTTTAAACATGTATGACATACTTTCTCCTTTGGATTTTTTTTTTTCTTTGAATAATTTTAAATAGTAAATGACATTTAGATATTTAAAAAAAAAAAAAAAAAGTTTTTTTTTGTCCATACAATGCAACTCAATGGTGTCCAATGTTGTTAGTGTCTCAACATTCTAGAAAATATAGAATTTATTTCTGTGTAAAAATTGTAAATCTCCTTTAAGCATTTTAAAGCTCCAATAATTACCACAAAAATAATAATACAACAACAGTGTATTGTAAATATGCAGTTGAGCAGATTAGTGTAATACAAGAAAAGGAACAGGAAAAGGAAAGAAATTGCACAAGCAATACGTAATTACTTCTTTTCTTGTCCTCTTAGGGCATCTCAAATCCCCCTGCCTTTAAACTGATGAGTGAATTGACGCTCTGAAACCTGGCTGTGAGGGATCTTGTCTTTCATTGCCTCACTGCACAGCAATGTAACGTGCTGGAGCGCTGCATTTGTGTGTGTGCTCGTCTCTCAGGAGCTCCGCTTCTCGCTCTCCAGTAATCAGAGAAACAACATCTCCATTGCGCTCTCACACATCTAAAAACCAGCACATCCATGCAAAAGTGAAGCAAAATCACCAAACTTCCCCTGCACACTTGCCAGACCAGATGAGGGATGGATCGCTAATCACTGAAACATCTGACAGCCTTTGTTTCCTTCCCGAAAAGAGCATGATGTCACTGAGAATGTTGTAACATACTGTAGCATTAGAACTTTCTTCCGTGGACCGTTATTAAGTGTTCTCATGTTCCTTGTAATAGCAAAGTGCCATAACACTACATTCAGCGAAATCTGACATCCATTATTCAGTGTGACTGTATGAAACTATTACAGTAAAATTACAGGAAATGATTATAAATACGGTTTTGTTGTAGCAACTGAACTCTTGAGAATCTCCTCATTTTACTGAATAAATATAAGCATTTGACTGGTTCAAACTATTAAATATGCCTCAGCTTACTTAGGGGGAGGGGGGCTTTTAACTGAGAAGTACTAATGGAAGAAGTGCACTTGTTTTTAATCAGATGGCAAACCCTACAAATCCTGTTTCACGCTCTAGTGAGGAGGGAAAGAAACAAGACTTAGTGGTTTTGTGTGGCTACAAAAGTTTTATTGCTGAATTAAGATGTTCTAGGACACTATTTCAAATTCCTAGAGCTGTTACGAAATACACTAGATGCAAATGATTCATTTATGGCAAACAATGAACACATGCAATTTCTAAAAAAAAAAATTTAATTTGCAGACTGTTCTTGGATTTTTTGTTTGTTTTTGTTTGTTTGTGTATGCATGAGCAACAAAGGAAGAATAACTGAAAAAAGAATGATTGAACCAAACAGCAGCTGCAAATGAAAGTGTGCTATTATCTGGGAATTTAATAAACACATTCCACCAGATTCCTGAGAAACTTTCCTCTCTAGCAGATGGTATTGTCAATTGCGTTTTTCCGCTGCTGATCAGCTGTCTTCCGGAAAGCAAAGTCATTTCTTGAATGGTACATAGACTAGATACTATGTCTTTTAAAGAAGACTGTAGGCCTATAAGCATGCTTATGTTATCATGCCAACACACTCAAGACAATTCATATGTCATTCATACTTTATTATGATCTGCTCACTGAGGGTTAGCTTTAACGTTCCACTGATTAATCATACTTTTTTAAAACAAATACAAAGACAAAAATTGAAAACTGATCTGAATCGGATAGGCAAAAAAAAAGAAAAGAAAAAAAAGATTTTTGTTGCCTGATGTTCTGAACAAGTTCTGGCTTTTTTTGTGCCTTTTTGGGGGGGTTGGCAGAGGGAAAAAACAAACTGGCAACAATTAATCTGAAATGTCAATTACTCACTATTCAATTCTTGTTCAATTCTATTCTATAAACAAAATTTCCCATCTGCAGTCATGCTGATATTCAGAAACAGATTAAATGTGCGAAACCCTTAAATTTATCATAAATAGATGTTGCTTTAGATCGGTGTTTCTCAACTGGTTTGGCCATGGGATCCACATTTTCCCATGGTCATTAAGCCGCAACCCAAATTTTTAGGAATTTTTAACCAAGCAAATTTATTTCTCAAAAATGGCTGTAAGAATATCACTAACAAAAGTTAAACAATTTATATCCTACCCCCATTTCCATAATACAATAAAGTTAGTTNCATTTTGAGTATAGGCTTATATATATATATATATATATATATATATATATAGTAGGGCTGTCAACGTTAACGCATGCGATTAATTCAAAATCCTTAACGCGTTAAAATAATTGAATGCATATTTAAAGGTGCAATATGTAATATTTTTGCAGTAAAATATCCAAACACCACTAGGCCAGTGTTATATATTTTGTTCACTGAGAACTTACAATATCCCAAATGTTTCCAACTATTTGTAAATCGTGAGAAAATTGCAATTTTAACCAAGGCTCCGGGACGTGTGAGGAGTCGCCTGTCAATGGCGTCATACCCGCGTTACCTTCGGTTTCCGGTTTTATTTTGTAGAAATCATGGAAACACCAAAGGCGCTTGAAAATATTTCATGTTTTAATAGACAAGGGAACAACTGTTTTGATATATTTATAGAAAGAAAACGAATTGTTGTTATATAACTCAACACGTTTAGTCTTATTGTTTAAATCAATTTTCTTGATTTTTGGCGAGTACCATGCTTTACCATGCCTCAGAGACACTATTTTGTCAAGTAGCTAACATAGCATAATCAGATGCAGCTTTATTTTTATTAACAGTAATACATAATTTTTTCCATCATACAATACATTTTAAAATGAATTGCATGCCATTTATCAACACGACATCCAGCATTTAATATGATATTCTAAAATTGATCTATCTTTCTACAGTGTGTAACAAACAAGTGTCTCACAGCAGCTACCGAACGAACACACAGAGTGCTATAACATAATTTTCAACACTCTCAAATGTATCTAATATGATAAACAGAGCTGTGTTACCTCATACTCATGACCGGAAAAGCGGAAGCGGCGCCGGCGACTGTGTCATAATAAAAGTTCTGCTGCTCGTGAGGCGTGTGTTGCGCAATCGCTCCAGCAGCCTCGTTCAGCTCCGACAACACTCGGTCCTGCTCTGCTTCATACTACAGTAACGTTAATAATCTCATCCATGAACGAGTTCTTCCCGACTCCAATCCCTGTTCTTTTGCACCGTCCGTTATGGAGACCACATGTCCCAAGATTCCGCTCTCAAACTTGGCGTCATCAAGCTACGCCTTTGTTTTGAAAAGGCTTCTAGCGACCTCTAGCGGACAAAATAATTACATATTGCACCTTTAACGCAAAACAATTATGGAAGCATGTGAAATTGCGTCATAACGTTATTTACTTAACGCAGTTAGATGATCTTAAAAGTCCATGCTGATTATATCAGAGATGGCAGAGAGAATTATTCATTCCAGTGTCTGTTTCGCTTTAAAACAGAAACTCTTCCGCCTCGCGCTGTTCCTGTCTGAACGGAACGTCGAAACATCCCACCGCTGTATGGCCAGATGATATAAAAACTATGTTTCTCGGCTGGATAAAGCTAACGAGCGTCTTGGAACGTTCTAGTATTGAGTGTCGCTTCTTGTTAGAGTATATTCTTTGCTGGAACGCAGCATAATTGACAACGTAACTACGACGTTGTATGCTGCTCGCAATTTTATACAGGGGGCGCCTCCGTATTTGTGCGCGCAATTGAAGAGTGCGTTCTACCCAAGCGGCATCCTCCCCCAGTTTCTCGTGAAGCCAATACGGAAGTGACTTAAACTGCGATTCATCGACTGGCCGCTAGGGACATGCTGCAAAAGGGAGCAGAATCTCATTGAGCCCCATGTTAAAATACCTAATTTTACAGCAGAAAAAAACATGTTTACAACCTGGTACAAATTGTGGTTTTGGTCTATATAGCTAATTTTGCCTTTCATGACAACTCTGAGGGGGGTGAATTTATTTATAACTCATGTGCTCGCATCGCATGCGGAAGATAAACAGAACACACGTTGTTGGATCGTCTTGGCATTGGCTAAAAGTTTTGTTCCTGAGATTTACTACTATAAAACTCCGACAGCACTGCTTGGATATTATAACTAAAACTTCTGCACTATTTTTAAAGATTATACTTTGCACATGTGCTCATTTGTTTGAGAGAACATTTGAGAAATATACAGATATATAGGTACGTATACAGTTTTACGTCATAAACGATGCTCAGATTGCATAATTTCTTGAAGAATGATGATGGTGAGATCATTCCGAAGAAATGTGATGCAAAAAAGGGATAATATATCAATATTTCATGGTTTTAACACTTTCGTGGACAAAAAGTACGGACATTTTACCCAAGTGCCATGTATCGGATTCATCTCGCGATCTCTTCATTATAAAGGTATGAAGTCCCGTTTGATTTTTCGTGTTGTTATTTGCACACCCCACACAAATTAATTACTGGTGTTGGAGCATCTATATCTTAAAAAAACACCGTAGATTGACAGGAAACCTTTTTAACTTTCTAATGATATAACTTGTTATCTTTATTAATATTTTAGATAGCTCATTTGCCTGCTAACATGGTCACATCGAGCTAGGTGGGCGGGGTTTCAGCAACCAGTCACATCATGGGCTCCAACTACGTCCCGCCTCTTTGCCCATTTTCAGTTATCCGGGAGTGACGTACGGTCACGTGCTGCTAAGATGGCAGCGGCCTCATTTTCGCTTCAAAACTGCTCTTCAGAACTCTATGGGTGGAACATGAAAGTGTTTTTTATATATATATATATATAATTTATTTATTTTTTGTCTTAGACATTTTTTAAATATTTTTTTTCGCTTGCTTGCTTGTTTATACATCCTTTTTTGTATTTTATTTCAAATCTATTTCATGTATCCCCTGTATGTTGTTTAATAACAATAATAAAAATGTTTCCAAAAAAAAAAAAAACTCTATGGGTGACGTCACGGACACTACGTCCATTTTTTTACAGTCTATATTCGCTCCATTCGCTCCCTTCGGAATGGAATCTCACTTAAGATGGCGAAATACCCTGTGAAGTCCACTTGGCAGTCCATTCGACCGTAAGTGGACTTCACAGGGCAGGGGCGGAGCTACGGGTGGGCCTGGGTGGGCCTGGGCCCACCCAGATTGACAGCTTGCCCACCCAGTCAGATCCAGGGAAATATATATATTATATGGGCGTCGGAACCATTGTAACCATTGTACTTTTTAAGACCATATTGGATCCACTCACTTAATTCAGCATTTGTCTAATCCCCCCCAGGTGATGCTACTCCACAAACCACCAACAGAACATAAAAAATATCAAAAATAGAGATAGTTTTTAAAACATCGCCAAGTAAAACGCTGCGTTTATAAAGAAATGTCTCTTTACGACCACAACAAACGGGACACTTTTCAGACGCGCATTCCACCTTCGCCTCAGCGC
>RJVU01047119.1:971446-1025742 GCA_003731715.1 Anabarilius grahami
TTTTAAACGGCTCTCTGATGGAGGAATTTACGTTTGAATTTTGAGTATTCATAAATGTTGTTATTATTATACGAACGAAAGTATGAGGTTATGGCGATGAGTGTTGCATATTTTATTGTATGAATAGGCATGACAAAGTAAAAGTGTTGAAAAGCAGCTGAGGCTCTGTCATTTTTTATTTTACTTTATTTACCTCAGAAGTGTTTACTATGCGGCTGCGCGTGGAAAAGAAAGCGCACGAGATGAGACCCAGACGGTGGATTAAGAATACATTTATACAGTTAACCAAATGAGAATTTATTTTCATATGGCATGACAGTTACAGCTTCAAATCTGTTAAGAGTCAATTTTAAATTCGAAAGTAAATTATAATATCTTTATTTATGTTATATCATAATCTGCGCGACACCGTCGTTGACTTTCTTTGATGACGTTTGCAGGGCGTTCCAAATGAGCGATTATTGCCAGCGAAGTCCACTTCAACGGATATACCGTGCTCAGGGAGTAGGGAGCAGTGAACACTGCGTAGGGACCCTGTCGAATGGAACGCAGCTTATGGTTCTACCAGCACAGTAGCATAACGTCTGACTAGGGTGACCAGACGTCCCGAAAAATTCGGGACAGTCCCGAAATCTAAACTGTTGTCCCGAATCCTGAATCTGGCCCTAATTGTCCCGAAAATTAAACTAAAGCAAAATCTTAAGTAGTTATTGTCTGATAAACATTAAAAACTGTCTGCGGAGGTTGAGTCGTCCTGCAACCAGCCCCCGCCGGCTGCTCAAGTTCTAAAAAAATACCGTAGGCGAATTAGTGCACAAAGACAATACGACCTTTTTGTCCCCTTTTTGTTTTAAGCCTTGATGAAGAGAGCGCAAGTTGCTGCAGCCGCGAGGAGGACAGTGATGCACGCGTAAAGGAGTGATTGATTTGTTCGCGGCACTGTGTACAAAAAATACTTCACTCAGGGGCGTAGTTTGTGGGGGGGATGGGGAGGGAGGTAACCCCCCACAATTTTCAAATGCTTCAGTTACAACCCCCCCAATATTTCAACATGATTTCTTTCTATTTAGAATCACTCCGTTATGTTAGAATTTGATGAATGATTATACATAAATTTCAAAAAGTTATGAAGTGTAGATAGATAGATAGATAGATAGATAGATAGATAGATAGATAGATAGATAGATAGATAGATAGATAGATAGATAGATAGATAGATAGATAGATAGATAGAGAAGAAATAAATTATCCAATAACGCTACACATAAAACATTATTATTATTTAATTAAAAAAATAACAGGCAGCATACCAACGTTCAACCCCCCCAATGTTGAAACCAAATCTACGCCCTTCACTACACAATTATTTCGTTTAAGCTTATTAGCGTTAGGCTATAGAGAAAGGTCTGATTTACGCACTGTTACTTACAACAGTCATTGTTTTTTTTGTTTTTTCACAATGACATTTGAGTTCATGATTTTAATGTTGTTGTTTTTTGTGGCAGACTAAAGACTAAAGACTAATGACAGACTGTTGATCTTTGAATAAAAATATGTTTGGTTCAGGTTTGAAATTCATTATCTTTTATTATAGGCTACGCAGTCTAATATCATAGAAGCCCCCCATCCCGTCACCCGCAGGGAAGGAGACCAGAGGCCGTTTTTTGAATGGATGTCAATGGATGAGAGGCTTCACTATGGTGATTAAACAGCTTTTGTGGGGAAATAGCTAATCATTTAATTAATCGACAGCCTGTTCGCTAATCTTCAGCATGTTTTACACTAAACAATACTTTCGTTGGGAACTATATATAGATTTTAGCTTGATAAAAGTGTATTTTTAAGAGAAGGCACTGGCAGACTAGTGAATGTTGCGATAGGTAGGACTCATTTACGGCATTACCAACAGCAAATGTGCCACATTACTGTTTAACAGATAGAACAATAGATGTTTTGTAAAAGCCACTGGAAGGCAAGCCTGCAACCTTTAGCCAAAAAACAGCTAATGCTAAGGCTCCGGCTGTGGTGGTAAGCAAGAAAGGTGTTTTGAACGGCGGGCACTGATGTCACTGCCATTACACAATAGGCTGAGAGGTGCTGCACGTGATCAAGTTAGCCGTTATGCTTTCTCCAATGGTAAGAGATACAGACCCTCTCATCTCCCTATAATATACAATCTCTGGAACTTGAAATGGGTGTGTCAGACAAAGGAAACATGCAAAATGTGCAGTGCTGGGGGGGGACCCCAGGAACGTGGTTGGGAACCACTGCTTTAGATGATATTCAGCTTTTAGATTAACATCAATTTGTCTTGAATTAGTTTTGCGTAGCATGTCAATGTGATCTTGTTTTTGAAAATGGCTCAAACATGCATCTCTTCCAGTGCAAAATTAGAGCATAAGAATTGGGGTTGGGTAATAAATAAATCACCAAAACATATCATTTTCATGATGTGGTAATAAATCATCCGCAATTTCTCTATCAAACTGAGGTGTTATTGTCTGTGTTTACACTGATAACATCTGTACGGTTTAATGTAATGGAAAAAGGTTCTTTTGTTATTACACAAAGACCACCAAAGGCTCTGCTGGAATTCAAAGCAGGAAGATCAGCATAGAACACAGTGTCTGTATCCTGGAACGGCCCCTACAAGCCCCTCAGCAGATAATGGCTAATTCTGCTCTCAATCTGCTTGTAAATGCTGCTATGTAAATGTCCCCTGAAACATGGAAGGTCAAAACAGGTTCAGCCTTTGATCACGCGCCAATGTAAAGCACAGTACAGACAGCAGCCGTCCGAAAAATCTATCCGAGCATGATCACAGCCCCTTTAAACTGTGTTAAACGGAGACATGTTGACCTGAAGAACACAGTCATTTAGGGACACGCTGTCCGAGACATGTCATGAGGTACTTGAGTACCTCCCTATTCTCATAACACTCCTCTACTATTAGACGCCTTCATATTTCTTAGCCAGCGTGAGTTCAGTGTGGTTCTGGTTAAAAATGAATGCATCATCATGAAAGCTGAGCTTTCATTTAGGTGTGCAGATGTTGAAGAAAGAAAGGGCAAATTGACCTCAGGACAGCAAAAAGGAGAAAAACAACAAAGATTTATATTAACTGCAAGAATAGCAGAGATTATGATCTAATGGTGCTTTTCTGTGTTCCCAAAAGCAGACTTCAAGCAAGCACATACAAGTCGGTGTTTGGGGACCCTTGTGAGGATCCTGCACAGCACCACTCAAAACAAGTCATTCATCTAAAAGTAACGCAATCAGTTGGGATTCAAAGCTACTCTAAATGTTGTTTACATGAAGTGGGAGAGTTAACTGATGCTAATTAAATGAATCAGTGGCACCTTGAGCACATAACTACAGCTGAATGTTTCGAGATAAAGAGAGATTATGAAGGATCGTCAGGTCAGGTCAGTGGAAATACAGCTGGTGATAATATTAAATATACAAGCAGTGACCACAAAAAAGTATTTGGAAAATGTAGCCACACTTAAAAAGTTTCAGTGTCTTAGTATTATATAACAAAATATCACATTTTGAAAAGAGATAGCACACACACTTTATAAGCAAAACATTTTTCTTTTCTTTTTTTACGTTTTAATGACAACACACACAGACACACACTCCCGTCCAAAAGTTTGGTGTGAGCAAGTTTGTTTGTTTGTTTTGTTTTTTTAAGAAAATAATACTTCTATTCAGCAAGGATGCATTAAATTGATAAAAGTGGCAGGAAAGGCATTTATCAATATTAAGAAGCACAACTGTTTTCAACATTGATAATAAGAAGAAATATTTTTTAAGCTGCAAATCAGCATATTAGAATGAATTCTGAAGGATCATGTGACACTGAAGACTGGAGTAATGATGCTGAAAATTCAGTGTTACCATCACAAGTATAAATTATATTTTAAAATATATTAAAATAAAAAAAGTCATTTTTAATTGTAATAATATTTCATAATATTACAGTTTTTACTCTAATGTTTGATCAAATAAATGCAGTCTTGGTGAGCATAAGAGACTTTCTTTTCAATAACATTTTTTTAACATCTCAAAAATTATACTAATCTCAAATTTGTGAATTGTAGTGCATATATTATTAGAATTTGGGCACTGTGGTTGTCAAATATTGGTAAAAAAAAAAAAATAACCTTGATTTCAGTGTAAAAGTTTAAAAGTAAAAGCAAAATTGCTAAAACAATAATAATTCTGAGAAAAGCTCTAAGCATAATTTGTTTTCACTTGGTTTGATATTATGCTATCTAAAGAATGACATTCAGACATTTAAGTGACAACTAAACGTTTTAGTCTTTGCTTACACTGCCACCTTGTGGTTGAAAACCAAACAATCCTAAAAATCCCAACAGCTCTAGGGCTCCTTCTTTTGGCAGAACAAGAACAAAAGCTCCACTCAGATACGTTATGAACTCTGTAAATGCAAGTAAACACTAATTATACACTGAATAAACAACTGTAAGCTGAAAGATTCATTGCGTTGTGTTTTCACACTGCTGACTATAGACTATATAAACATGTCAGAAAGAGTGAAGAGCGAATTCTGAATATAAGAACTGGATGATCACCAGGAGGCACTGCGAGAGAGAACTACATCACAAAAATTCTTCCATAATACAAGACAGGTACAATATTTTGTCCTGCATAATTACAAATATATAAAGACACTATTTAAAAGGACATGACAGATCCATTGATGTGTTAAACATGTCTAGTTGGCCACGACTAAAGCCGCAGGATAACACAAACCAGAGACCAAATGAAACTTTCGTTGGCTGAACACTAGTGTCTTAATTGAACACATGCATGCTTTTATTTTGTTGCATAAGATAGGGGAGGGGGAAAAAAGAAATATAAAAAATATATCTCATTTTTGCCTAAACTAAAGCATGTCAAATGGTCCTAGAGAATAAACGTTCAGCAAGTGATTGCATAACTTCAGTGAAGCCATGTGTTTTCCACATAGATGAGGATGGGTTTGAACTTCATGCTAATCTTCAAATATTCAACAAGCTTACAAAGAGGGGAAAAAAAACTGAGGCCTTGTGAAATCATTTATCACTGAATAAATATGTGTAAGGCCAAAATGCTCAACATGGCCAAAGATACAAAAAGGCAGGATCAATTTATCAGTGTCCTATTGCCCTGCAGTAGAGCTGATGATTTATTGGTTTAAATTACTGAAGTGCTCAAGCGCCACATGGATGAAGTGAATGCTACCGCTAGCCAGCTTGAGCAGGATGTAACTTAATAAGTAGTGAAACTAAAATATTCTTAAATCAATCAAAAAATCTAAATCCTTAGCCAGAAATAATCAAAAACACAACCATCAGGTTTTTCTTCAGCTTTACCTGTTGTTCTAAGGTGTTGACATTCTCATCCTGTCTACTCTCATTCATTGAAATGGAGCAAGCCTTAAGGTCTGGGTCTTAAAAGGACTGTTCGCTGTTCACCATCTTTTCTCACCCTTATGTTGTGCCAAAACCATATGACTTTCTTTCTTCTATGGAAAACAAAAGGAGATATTTAGCAGACTGTCCAAGCTGCTCTTTTCCATACGTGATCAATAGCTGTCAAGCTCCAAAATGGACAAAAGTCACCTTAAAAAGTAGTCCATGAAACTTTTGCACTAAGTCTTATGAGGTCATATGATAGTTTTGCCAATTTAAAGGGATAGTTTGCCCAAAAATGAAAATTTTCTTTCCTCTGTGGAGCACAAAACAAGATACACTGTTCATAATTTTGGGGTCAGTAAAAAAAAAAAAGAGAGAGAGAGAGATTGTCACAAAAAATTATATTTCAGATAGAACATGGTTATTTTAAACTGTAATAATATTTCTCAATATTGCTGTTTTTACTGTATTTTGATCAAATAAATGCAGCCTTGGTGAGCATAAGAGACTTCTTTCAAAAACATTTTAAAAAATCTTAACCCAAACTTTTCAACGGTACTGTATTTTGAAAAATGTGTTTTTAAAAAGTATTTTAATTAAGTCAAAGTTTATGGGATCCAAAACAACAACTTTCTTTGTATGAAAAAAGAAAAAGAAAGATGTTTTTCAAAATGTTCTTTGTCCCTTTAAAGGGGCTATATGTGGAATTAATCAAAATGCTTTCCTGTAGCTCAGTGGTTAGAGCATGGCACTAGCAATGCCAAGGTCATGGGTTCGATCCCAGGGATTGCACATACTCAGATACAAATGTATAGTATAATGCAATGTAAGTCGCTTTGGATAAAAGCGTCTGCCAAATGCATAAATGTAAATGTAAATGGAATTAAGAAACCCCTGTTATTAGCGATACCGGTGGCTGTTAAGTGAACTGCAGCCAGTAAATTATAGCTCTTTCGACATACGGTGCGTTCCAAACGGGATATATCTCCCTCCGAAGGGCACTTCGGAATGAAAACAATCATGGCCGCCATATTGAATGGGTCGTTCCAAACCGAAGTGCTCAAAACTGGCCACTTCAAAGGGCCCTTCGGAATGAAGGATTTCAAAGGGTACAACTGATGGACACTTCGGGCACCCATAATCCTTTGCACAGGGAAGTTGTTTGACGTCACAGAATAGGTACAGGAGGTTAGGAGTTGAGAAGGGTCTGGCTGCAGACCATGGACGAATGGAGCTCCACTCTCGAACAGAAAATACGTCACCTCCACTTGTGTTTTACTAACGTCTACACCTACACCTACCCCAACCCCAACCCTAAACCTACTCTTACAATAATGCAAACACAGTAATTAAATGACGCAATATTGATGTGCCCATGCCCAGCCGGCCATAGCTGTGGCTAGCTCCAGTAGTGGAGGTGACGTATTTCCTGTTCGAGAGTGGAGCTCCACTCGCCCCCTCAGGCTGCAGCCAGACTCTATTGTAGGAGTTCGATTTTACCTATAAATGTATGTACAGTATTTTTCTATACTACTGTAATATTTATACGAGTTAGATTTGGTACATTATTATGGTCAAAATGACACTGTACTTCAACAAAAATACTTTACAGCTCCCTTTATCAGTCCATTCAAATGTTTCAAATACATAGACACAATATGCATTATATTTAAAGTAAAAGACCGGCAGTAGTTTATAATGTTATTACAGTAAATTAATGCGTATTAATACAAAGAGTAAACGGGGAAAAAGACGAAGGCGCCTCCTTGATTGAAAATTTTTTTTTTTTGATCCCTACACCCTTCATCCCTTCGAAGCTCTCGCTCCGGAGGGTAAACCCTTTGAAGGGATTAGGGCATAGGGGATGAGCCCTTCCGAATGGAACGCAGGGAAAGAGTGCCTCAGAGATGACGGGTTTTTGTATGCCAACCCGGAAGTTAGTGGCGCACGGGTTCCCTAGACCAAAAGCCTATGTATTTTTCCCATAGACTTTTGGAAAATCGCAAAAAATAAGCTCTGTGTTTAACAAAGGGTTATGACACTTACACGTTTTGTCTATCAAGATAATATTTACAAGTTAACACAACATTTATACATCTTGAAGCCTAAATAAAGTCGTCAGATATAAAAAGCTAACAGTAGGCTATAAACGGACTACAGCACACCATGGTCGCGGATCAACGTCACCACCACCAAACTTCCTCAAACTTTATTTAAAAAAACAACTTTATTTAAAAACATGCTCGCTGATTATGATCTGCGCTGTGTTTGAGTACTTATCCACTTTTTCATGAGAAATGCTGTCCAAATGTCCTGTTTGTCATGATGACGTCTAAAGTCCCCGCCAAAGGAAGTAGTCCATTTTAGCAACTTGTTAGCAACCGCCGTTTTTAAGACATAATAAAGGTTTAAAAAAAATAACAAGTGGGTTATAACTGGTGTGTTTTATGTCATAGATCAAAACGTGAAAATATTTAGAGGCTTTGTTAACCACAGACCTTATTTCAGGCGATTTAGCAAAAACCCATTCAAAAAACCCATAGACTTTAGGGCGATGGAACCGGAAGTCCTAAAATGCTAACTCGTTCCGGGTTTTGCATACAAAAACACATCATCTCTGAGGTACTCTATTATCCTGAACACAAGCATTCGTTTCATGCATCATAGAATGGAAGAGAGGCTCACATAAACGTCACATCCTTTTGATTTTCCCCGCAAAAACGTGCTGAGTCCTTCACATAAAAATCAGTCCACAAGCTTGGAAAAGTCTCCTTTTTAAAATTTTGTTACAAGCTGTTCACACATTGGCAATAAAAAAAGTGATTAGCACATGAACATTCTTACAAAAAGCCCCTTTAAGCCCTCAAATCCTGTTTGGTAGCTTTAATAATCATTGGCTTTCATTGCATGGAAAAGAACAGCTTATTTAGCTACATAGTTGTGATAGTTTGTGTTTTACACCTTGCTGGGTTTGAACCAACATTCATTCACTTACCAGCCCAAATCTTTAACCACTGGGCCATATTTCTCCACTATAAATTTCTCAGAAACTAGTGCAAAACATTAAAAATGAAACATCTGCATCTGTTTTATTTGTCAAATGTGCTGTGGACGTTGGTTATTGACAGGGTCCTTATGACAGGCCTGCTTCTTTCACTTAGATAGACGTCATTGATGACTAAGTCTGTAAGCAGTTGTGAGCAGTGTGAGCAGTTCCAGGTCTGTAGCACCTCAGGAAACATTCCTGTGCTCTGTGGTCTAACATCACAGTATTACTATTCTGTTGAGTGTTTCCCAATATTTGTAGGAACTGCTTGTGGGGATGTACTGGCATATAAACACATTTCACATACTGCACAGGTCAAAAGAACATGGTTTAAGCTTTTTGTAAGCAAAGCAATTAAGATATTAATTAACATATGTCACATGTTTACTGTAAATAGACGCATTCAAAACTAATATAAAAATAAGCCATTGACCTGTGGGGTTGCTCATTCAGTTTGCTCGTATTTGATCATAGGGTGCCTTAATGTTTTTTTTTTCTATTTTCCATGAGCACAACATCACTAGTTCCTGAATAAAACACAGAAGGATTTAATGCTCATTAATCTTTTAAAATTCCACGTTGTCTGAGATCAGGTTTTATTTCTCTTATTTCCAGCTAAGTTATTTTCAGTTTGGTGCCAATGTCCTTTAAAGAGCACTTGACCTGTTTGCATGCCAGCTTGCCTTTACGCGAGCCAGTGGCACTCTGCGTAACTAGACAGTTAACGACATTTTGGATACTCATACAAGTATAAGAAAGGGCTATTTAATGCATAATGACATTTGGTGCTTGTACACCAAATGATGTCATACTGTACACGTTGACAGCTTAAAGGGTTTCCTTTTGATATCATGCAATGAAGTAGAAGTCTGCATTCAAAAAAGATGTAATATATGATACGACGGACAGACGGACGGACAGATAGACAGACAGACAGACAGACAGATAGATAAGACAGACAGACAGACAGACAAGACGGACGGACGGACAGACAGACAGACAGACAGATAGACAGATAGACAGATACACAGATACACAGATACACAGATACACAGATACACAGATACACAGATACACAGATAGACAGATAGACAGATAAGAGACAGACAGATAGAACAGACAGACAGACAGACAGACAGATAGATAAGACAGACAGACAGACAGACAGACAGACAGATAGATAGATAGATAGATAGATAGATAGATAGATAGATAGATAGATAGATAGATAGATAGATAGACGGACGGACGGACGGACGGATGGATGGATAGATAGATAAGACAGACAGACAGCTTGATAGATAGACAGACAGATGGACGGACAGATAGATAAGACAGACAGACAGATAGATAGATAGACAGTAAGACAGTTTGATAGATAGATAGATAGATAGATAGATAGATAGATAGATAGATAGATAGATAGATAGATAGATAGATAGATAGATAGATAGATAGATAGATAGATAGCTCTCCACAGTAAAGGGGTCATGACTACACACTCTGAAGACTCGCCAACTTGCCAGACTCATTTTGTCGACCCCAAAATTAGTCCCAGATACTAGATCTGATTTCAATAATCCAACGTCTCTTTGTTAATCCATTTCTGTTGATTTTGGAGATAGACCTATTTTTCCAAGGGCAAAAACTTTGAACAAAGGTTTAGAGATGTTTTCCACCAAATTCTAGGAAATCTGGATGTTTAGCTCCAAGATGTCTGTGCTTGTAATCTTATATCATGAAACAGCAGTGCAGTATTATTTAGCATGAGGAGGATTTACTGTAGCAAGTGATGTGTTTTGGCAAACGCTTCCCCTTGTTCTTTTTGACTGACCACGTGTATTAGCATGATGACTCAATGTGACAATTCAATAATGGAAAAAAATATATTAAGTGGATGGAATAAAAACACTGAGAGGTACATTAAAGTGACAGTGTGCCATTAAAGAAACAGTAGGATTAGGGTATTAATACCAGTACAGTTCCCTTGGTAAGTGCTAATAGCCAATATAATTACATCATTTTTGTTTTTATTACATCATTTTAGTTGAGAAGTGCTGTTTTAAATCATAGTTCACTCAACTTCAGCTATTCACAAGACAACATGTACATTTTTATCATGTGAGGCTCATGAATTATTGACAAGCATGGATCATATTGTCAGAATATTTGATAAAACAAGTCAATAGTTTTATATTACATTGTGGTTGATGTCATTTAATCATTCTTTTAACACATAATTTTCCGTTAGGTTCCATTCTATCTGAACTCAATATGATCTGTGAGTCTGTGTGACCAAAAGCAGCAGAAACAGTTTATGTTCACCTTTTTTTGGTAGATTTGTTTGCATCATTTAATCTTAGTATGTTTTTTGGTACCAGCTGTTTCAAATGTTCACTGAATCACAATTAAGTTTGAATAAGTTGTTACAAAAAAGTGTAACATGCTAACCGAAATTGAAAGCACTTTGTAAATAAGTGGCAATTTCCCTGTAAAATGCATTTCCACTGAATTCAATGACAATATCAACTGCTTTATACTCTTTTTTCAATATACATCAAAACAACATAAGGCCTACAAAATAAACGCACCAGCAGATCACTTACAAAATTACAAATAGTGCAACATTCAGCGCATTAAGCACAAGTACAGTGTAACAAAGCCATCAAGCCACTGTAATGTATACTTGGACAACAGGGCTTACGATGCAAAACCTGAATCTATATCTGCATGCATTGAGACAAGGCTCACACGATCACGTGCGGAAAGGACAATATCATTTTACGCAACTACTGGGTAGTTTGTGCAAACAGAATGGTGATTAGATGACACAAGGATGCTAATAAAACATGAAAACTGACAGTAATACTTTTAAGATTTGGGAGTTAATTGCACACTATCTTCACTCAGGCTTTTAAAGAATCACATATGCATCCATTTGTTACTGTTTTTTAAATGAATTAAATTATTTATACACATTAAGGCAATCAAGACATCCTCTCTTTGTGCTAAAATATTAAGAAAATATATAAACCACAAAACAGAACCTTGTAATTCTCTATTATTTGTTAAACTTAATTCGCTTATTTATAATTTACATCTAAAGAAATTAACATTTAAATAAATTAAACATTTAAGGGGAATAAGGGATAGTTCACCAAAAAAATGAACACTGTCATTATTTACCCTTATGTTGTTCCAAACCTGTATGACTTTCTCTTTTCTGTGCAAAACAAAGGCATTTTGAAAAAATTTGGTAACCAAATCGTTTTGGTGCTCATTGACTTCCATTTTATGGACAAAAAAAATCTTTTATATGTTCCACAGAAGATAGAAGTAAGTAATACAGGTTTGTAATGATATGAGGGTGTGTAAATAATGACAGAATTGGGACATTTGGGTGAACTACCACTTTAAGATAACTTACATACTTCAAAAAGACCGTAAATAAACAATTTTAAGACAAATGTTCTGAAAACTGGCCGTTTTTGATAAATCAGCATGATCTTTTCTTTAGAGGCTTTATATCAGCATCTAACCACTTAATTAGAAGTGGTGAAAAGAGACATTATGTTTAAAGGCTTCGTAAGTTGGCTGAAAGCACACAAAGCACGTACAACTCTACCGTGACACCAGAAGCAGATGTGACGAAATTTCCTACTTAAAGAGGAATCTCAAGGAAAAATAGGCTTTCTTCATACAATATAACTGGGACAACATCTGAAGAATAACTGGGAGTGAATGTGTGTAAACTCAAGGTATAACAAGACTGAAAGATCATAAACACACAATAGGACGGTGCAGAAATGATCTGTGCAGTCCATCTGTAAGAGCTTTCCCCAAAGCTGAAGTGAGAACAAGGTGGATAAAAGTTGGAGAACTTGCGACTAATTCAGATCCGGTATGTCGGGCTTTTGAGATTGGACTTGTGGTTTGATAAAACACAAAACAGGTGTCCATTAATCAAAGCTCGCCCGGACGTGCGTAGTGTGTCCCAGAAACAGGGAGATCTAAATTGGTGCCAGACACAGGCTATAGTGAATAAAATCCACACTTTCTTGATCGCATGATGTTTCTGCATGTATTTCCACCTAACAATGCAACTGACCACACGTTTGTATGTGATACGTATGTATGTATGCAAGTGTTTTTATGTCTCCATTCCCCCCAGCACACCTATGGTGGCAGCTTCTCTGCATTTTTGGACAGGCTGTGCAGAAGTGTTTTCTGAAAGTCCTCGTCAGACACCTCAGGGACAAGAAACTCGATAAGCAGATCCCAGATGCAGTACACAAGATGCCTGCAAAAAAAACAGTCACATAGATCACAAGCACAGCTACATCCTGCACACAGATCCCACAACACTGTATTATCAAGAACCTCAAGATCCTAGACAGGATATCACGCAGACACTGGATTCGGACATGTCTTGTTGCCTTCCCCCCTCTTTATACTGTCTGCTAAGGACACAGCTCATAAAGCAAAGGATACTGAGTCAATGTATAACTGATTGTAACAGCATCTGCTTCATCTGGATATATACAGCAGACTACAGCATGTTCTAGTAAATCAAAGAGCAGCTCTCAAAACCCAAGCTGGTGAGAATAAATCATGTATCCCCACTGTGGTAACAGTCTACAAAGATGTCACGAGGTGTCCTGATAACACAGCACAGCGATTTATCTATTGAAAGCACATTTTTGCATTCTTTTAATGGCATTGCTTACTTACTGTGCCATAACAAGAATGATGCAAGTAAATTCAAATCTGACCATTTTAACTATTAAAGCCACATGTTCACTAGGCCTTATCTGCTTGCCTCATGAAATATATACAGTTGCAAGAAAAAGTATGCTTGCAACTGTATATATGCGCTTTTTACAGCTACAAACAGTACAACATTTTGAATAGTGATGACAAGATGCTATAATATATACACAAGATGCTAGATATGTATGTTCTGACATTTCTAAGGAATTTGGAATTTCCCATCAATGTTATTAATCTCATAAATATGCATATTGGAACGTGTTACATAGGTGGCTGTGGTGCAGATTTTTATCTTCATCTGTGTTTACTGCTCAAACACACCTGTTTATGGTGGGGTTCTGAAAAGAATCCACAACCGTCTGCCAAGATATCTTGTACTTCTCAGAGCCCAGCATTTCAGAGATCAGATCTGTAAAAACATAGAAACACAATAAACTCAGTCAAGGAACACAGAGATGAAGATCTGCTGGATTACACCACACTATTGATGAAGAACAATAATTTTCTGTTGAGGTGGTTTCCTGTGACCTTATGTTTTGATTCAGCTTTTGAGCAATGGTGTTGTGTTACTGAACGGCTTTTTGTCTGAATCACAAAATTATTTGTAAACCCTATGTTCAAACCTCAAATTTTACCTGTTCCATCCAAAACACATTATTAAATGCTATATAAAATCGAAAATGTTCACTCAAAAGTTACAAATCTATTGATTAAAATTAGAGCTGTCAAATCGATTAATTACGATTAATCGCATCTAACATAAAAATTTGTTTCGATTTAAAAAAAAAAAAAACGTTTGGAGGAGCGCAACTGGTAACAACCCGAGCTAAAATAAAGAATATGCGATTAATTGCAATTAATCGATTTGACAGCTATATTTTTAATCAATTCATTTGTAATTTTTGAGTGAACATTTTCAATTTAATATCCTCATTTTAGCTCGGTGTGTTACCAGTTGCGCTCCTCTAAGTGTTTTTTATTGAAACACTAACTTTTATGTTAGATGCGATTAATCGTGATCAATCGATTTGACAGCACCATTTAAGCATGAATGATCTCTTAATTTTCTTTATATTTAAAGGGTTAGTTCACCCAAAAATTTAAATTCTGTCATTTATTACTCACCCTCATGTCGTTCCACACCCGTAAGACCTTCATTCATCTTCGGAACACAGATTTAAGATATTTTTGATAAAATCCGATGGCTCAGTGAGGCCTCCATTGCCAGCAAGATTATTAACACTTTCAATGCCCAGAAAGCTGCTAAAGATGTATTTAAAACAGTTCATGTGGTGGTTCAACCTTAATGTTATGAAGCGACGAGAATACTTTTTGTGCGCCAAAAAGACAAAATAATGACTTTATTCAACAATATCTAGTGATATTCAAAACACGATTTCAAAACACACTGCTTAATAAAGCTTTGAAGCTTTACAAATCTTTTGTTTCGAATCAGTTGTTCAGAGCATGTATCAAACTGTCTCCTTCTCCACATTCTTTATGATTGCCTTAAATTCATCAATAGATGTATTCAGATTTAAATCCTTTTGCAATTTATTCCATGTCCAAGGTGTATAATAGGAAAAAGCAGTTTTCCCCAGATCTGTCAAAACTACTCGGTTACTAACGTAACCTCGGTTCCCTGAGATACGGAACGAGTACTGCGTATGGGGGAAAAGTCTCCCTTTTTCCCCGCTACTGAAGCCTTTTCAATAACGCAGTGCAACTGCATCGTCATTGGTTCACTCATTGTAAGTCGTTGAACCAATGACGGCGCGGCTTGGCTGCGCAGCCTATGGCGAGAGAGCGCGCGAACTTTCCCGCCGAAATGGGCGGGGCAAAGCCCTATAAGTGAGCAATTCGCCATAGGCTATTCAGGCCTAAATCGACTGAAGCGACGACACTGAGCACAGCCTAGTGGCACGGCAAGTAACGCAGTACTCGTTCCGTATCTCAGGGAACCGAGGTTACGTTAGTAACCGAGTAGTTCCCTTTCGATACTTCACTCGTACTGCGTATGGGGGAACGAATTCAACCACGCCGTGCCATGGCTGGGTAACGACTGGACTTGACCGGACACCGAGAGGGAGACCAACGTCAAGTAAGAAGGCCGAAGCCGCCGTCACCCTTGTTGCACTACGAGGGAGGTAACTCCCGGGTTTGCGCAAAAAGCAGCACCTTAGGGCCGCGTATTTACGCTGAAAGGACCCGAGCTTGTAAGGTCGGAATGTCCAATTGGTAAAACCTGGCAAAAGTGGACGGTGAGGACCAGCCGGCCGCCTCACAAATGTCTTTAATGGAAACTCCACTGGACCAGGCCCAAGATGAGGCCATTCCTCTAGTGGAGTGGGCTCTTACTCCTATGGGGCAAGGTGTGCCCTCCGAGGAATAACAAAGAGCTATAGCGTCGACAATCCAACGTGAAAGACGCTGTTTTGAGACCGAAGACCCTTTGGTGCGGCCACCAAAACAAACAAAGAGCTGATCAGACTGACGAAAGAGTCGTGATCGTTCAATGTAAATGCGTAGTGCCCTGACTGGGCAAAGCGATTCTTGCTCCTGCTCGCCCGGCACGGGGGGAAGTGCAGAGAGCGAAATGACCTGGGATCTGAAAGGTGTAGAAAGCACCTTGGGGACGTAGCCCATCCTAGGTTTTAGCACGACTTTAGAGTCGCCAGGCCCAAACTCTAGGCATGCAGGGCTTACCGAGAGGGCCTGCAAATCGCCAACACGCTTGATCGACGCCAATGCGAGCAGCAGGGCGGTTTTAAGCGTTAGGGGCCTGAGGTCCGCCAGCCGTAGTGGCTCAAAGGGCGGGCTCTTTAGAGCTCTGAGGACCAGAGAGAGGTCCCAGGAAGGAACAGTAGGGGTCCGTGGCGGGTGCAGCCGCCTAGTACCCCTCAGAAACCTTGTGACAAGGCTGTTCCGTCCTACTGACTGGCCAGCAATTGGAGCGTGAAAACCGCTGAGAAAAGTGCTCTGAAAAGCGGTAGTAAACCGCGGGGAAGGCTCTAGAAGCGCCGGATGGCGGCAGGAGACGCGCTGAGACCGGAGCGGGAGCGGGAGGCGGCGGCTCGTCGACGGCGCGCAGGCGGCAGTCGGCGAGGGCGAGGCGCTGCGAGTCCGGCGATCCAGCAGGTCCGCTGCAGGGCCTCTTCGACGGCGGCAGAGCTTCTTCCAAGGCGGCGAGCTTCTTTCCAGGCGAGCAGGCTTCGGCGAGGATCAGCGAAGAAAAGATGAGTCGTCGCTGAAGGAGAAAGGACTGAATAGCCTATGGCGAATTGCTCACTTATATAGGGCTTTGCCTCGCCCATTTCGGCGGGAAAGTTCGCGCGCTCTCTCGCCATAGGCTGCGCAGCCAAGCCGCGCCGTCATTGGTTCAACGACTTACAATGAGTGAACCAATGACGATGCAGTTGCACTGCGTTATTGAAAAGGCTTCAGTAGCGGGGAAAAAGGGAGACTTTTCCCCCATACGCAGTACGAGTGAAGTATCGAAAGGGAACCCAGGGTACATTAAAAAGTAAACACTGGTAACTAGAGCGCAACTGCATGGTAACTACCCGAGCTAAAATAAAGAAAGTTAAAGAGGTAGGGTGGAAGTTAACCATGTATAACTTTAAAGACATAAATATACCAGTGGTGTTTTCTCTGTTTTCAGCATCATTACTCCAGTCTTCTGAGTCACATGATCATTCAGAATATGATTCCAATATCATTCCAATATGCTGATTTGCTGCTCATGAAACATTTTTTATTTTTATCAATGTTGAAAACAGTTGTGCTCATTAATATTTTAGTGGAAAACATTTTTCAGGATTCTTTGATGAATATAAAGTATAAAAATAGAAAATGTTAAATAGAAACAACAATAGTAACATTATAAATGTCTTTACTGTTACTTTTGATCAATTTAATTAATTTCTTAAGAAAAATTTCACACTGACCCCAAATGGTAGTGTATGTGTTAACATTATGTGGCGTCTCACCTGGCAGTAGTTTCATAAGGCACTGCAGAGCCTGCTTTCTGCTCTCCTCTTTCTGCAGCTGGCTGCGTTGGGGTCGGGGTTGAGCCGGCAGACTTCCTCCAGGCCAGATGGCCTCCTGCAGCACCCGCAGATAAATCACCCAATACTGTGTACAGGTCAGGTTAACCACACCCACTTCTAGCCACCTAAAGGCCAATAACACAACACAAGGAATTTAATATGATGCTACAAGTACAAAAGAAAGACGACAATGCTGTCAAAACAATCCCCGTTCACACAGATCCACAAAAATGACTAAAACGCTGTATTATGCATGCCAGGCCAGTAGTTGGCGATGTCACTGTGTAAAGAAACACAACGCACCTATGCACATTCACATTCTTCTACTTATGTAAATAATGTGTCTCCTTTGGTCGTAGTAGTGGTGCAGTAAACCTCCACTTTGCTGGAGAAGCCTTAATAAATTCAGTATCTTGAGCAGCACAAACACAGTCCTGTAGTCCGCCATTGTTGTTTTGGTTGTCAAGTACTCGCACATGCCTATAGACTGAACACACAATATGCATTTTCACAAATTCATGTTTTTGTAGTCTACACAGAAACAATAACAGTATCATTTTCAAAAGTATGCATTTTCAGGTCCCCAAAACACAGTAAATCGATGGCCAAAATGCATAAAAAGTGTTCAGTTTTTAGTTGAAAATGGTGTAGTGTAAATGGCCCTTTGTAAATTGATGATGTGCTGCACAAAACATGCTACAAAACCATTCTACCAAATGAAAAGGATAAGTCATAAAGAACATCATGTGTTTGGACTCCATCTTTCACGAATGTCCTTCAGCAAGTCGCAGTTCACATGCGCCACTGCAATGTTCTTTGTCTTTTCCGATTAAAATCTGTGACAGGCCGCATATGGATATAGTTTATCCTTAAAAAAAAAAAAAAGAATCTCATTTCACCGAATCAATTCTGCAAAATTACTTTTGGCCACTTTACGCTGAAGAAATTGAGGGATTGCATAACATTACTGTGGATAAGATGGTTTAATCCTTTAATAATCACTACCATTTTGGCAGACAGTCAGTATAACAAAAAGAACTGAACAAAAGAGGTGGAAAAAAGTATTATAAGACATCACATTTTTATGATAGAGGCTGACAGGATAAAAAATAAATAGAAAACCAATAGGCTGGAAAAGGATAATGTGTATTTTACTAGGATTGCAAATTGATTAATTTTAAATAAAAATAATTAATTAGATGATATGACAATCAACCCTGCGTTATTTTAGCATGATATTCTATTATAGTTTTTTATTAATATTTTGAATTAGATTTATTTTTATATTTTCTGTTTTCTTTTTCATTTTAAAGTTGTATTATTTTGTGTTTTTTTATTTATTTATTTATTTATTTTATGTCTATATAGTTTTAGTTTTAGTACTTTAGTAATTACCCTAAAAAAAATGAGAAATGCTGCCTTGGCAACTAGCTGAAACTTGAAAATGAAGTTTTTTAACAAAAAATTATATTTCATTTCAGTTAATGTTTTATTTTAAGAAATTACTATCATTATTATTATTATTATTATTGTGTGTGGTTTTAGTTTTAATTATAGTTAATGATAATAACCCTGTACCAATTAAATTAAGTGCAGTTATTTGTATATCAACATTTGCAGAGAAAATGAACATAATTCAAAGACATTACTGTGGCAGATGAGTAAAGACGAGAGACGCAGGGCAAAACACATTATTAAATGTGAAAATGTTCACTGAAAAGTTACAAATCTTGATTAAAATTAGAGCTGTCAAATCGATTAATCACAATTAATAAAATAAAAATTATAAGAATAAAAAAAAATTAAGCAAGGTCTAAAGTTTTACTTGAACTAGATTTACCGTGTGATGTGCAAACCGTCAAACATGACTAACAAGTGCATGTTTTGTTTTACAATTATTTCCAAAGAATAAATTAAGTGTTCTGTGTCTTTTAATCAGGTGATTTAATGCAGAAGAAAAATATTATTAATATAAAAACAACAACTGAGCAACTTTAGTCAAAAGTTATGTTGGAAACAAGTGACAAAAGTCCAAAAATCTATAATGCTATAGTTATGTAACCCAATCAGGGCTCAAATCACATAACTGGGAAAACACGTGCCCTCCCCTGAGTGTTTTCTCCTCTCATGAATACTA
Source organism: Anabarilius grahami (assembly GCA_003731715.1). Lineage (NCBI taxonomy): Eukaryota > Metazoa > Chordata > Actinopteri > Cypriniformes > Xenocyprididae > Anabarilius > Anabarilius grahami. The sequence continues at coordinate 990,872 of RJVU01047119.1, forward strand.
TATGAAGTGGACCCAGGAATTTCATGTGTCACTGATTTAAATCTGTCCTGTTCTTCGATTACATATCTGATTTATTTTGGTCCTGGCTCTTTGAAATGCCACAGATATGGCATATATGACAGATGGTGACAGAGCCTGAGATCCAGAGAACCTCTTATGGTCATGCTTACTCAGTGTCAAAAACAAATAAGTTCAGCAATTTCATTTTCTATTAAATTCTGAGAATCTGGACATAGAGTTAGCCCCAATGGGGGTTTAAGTCCAAAGTGCATGCACAGTCTGTGTGGAAGGCATATGGACGCCAAATTCTGCTCTACTTCATGACTACTACAGTATGTGTCTAGCATGATGTATTTCCCAGAGGCCATTAAACTACAATTATGGTCTAATTTCAATGACCCAGTAACAACATGACAAATTTCATTTGCATTGCCTGTCTGAGGAATAAATATAGGGAAATTTAACTACTGCAGAGATTTTCTATGCCTGTACACATTGATGAAAGTCCCAATAGTACAAAAGCATCAATAAGCAGTGTTTGCACACAGGATTGCTATTCTGTTCCATGACAAAATTGTATTTTTAGAGCCTGCAGTAGTTTTTTGTAGTTGTAAATTGTAGTTTTTACATCAGCTAAGAAAACTTTAAAATAAGTTGAACAGGTTTTATTTCCTGGAATGACATTTAAAACTCACTTCTATAAATGTGTCAGTCAAAATTCTAGCTTGCTGCCCAAAACAAGAGTACAAGTCAGCCTGCGGGTCTAATAGAGCTTCTGAAAGGACTTGCACCGGTCTGACTGAGAACATACGTAATTCTCTAGAAGCTCTGATGTAAGGTGATGGAACAAAAACCAGCTGTTCCAAAACAACAAGTAGAGCATTTTATTCCATTAATGGCATTTCTGCCATTATAAAGGGCAGTTAATGTTGACTGGCACAGCCTTTGACGGAGACGTGCAGCATTAGTGGAGGAAGACATTTCTCAAGCCAACAGGAGTGGAAAACAAGGGTGCCTGGAGCTCACTGGAGCCAATTAAGTTTAAACTACCCTTTTCAGATTTTATTGTGAGCCTTCATTTCTTCTGACACTCCAAAAATATAAACATGATAAGTATATTCCATTCACAGCCTTGCCTGATCTGCATCTCAAATAAACTTGGAAAAACTGATGTGCTGGAAGACTTGTAGGAACTGAATTTACATGGAGCATTAATTGTGATCTAATAAACTGACTGACTGTTATCTGAGACAGATGTAAAAAAAAAAAAAAAAAAAAGCAACAACCGCAGATTGTAAAAATCTAATTGCGGCCCTACAGAGACAATGAACTAAAAAGGTCTAATTGCAGTTTGACAGCACTTTCATTCTACATAATACAAGACATTTGTCAGCAGATCAAGAGAGACCAAATTATAACCTTGAGGATACCACAAAAATTAATAATATTAAACTAACATTGGCTTGGCAAAGTCTTGTCTAAGGCTACGTTCACACTGTCAGTCCAAATCCGATTATTTGGGTATCCGATTGGAATCTGATCTAAAATTATTGACTGTCCACATTGTGTATTGCAACTGTTCAGATCCGATTTGTGTGTCCATGCCGATCTTTCGTTTTCTGAAATATCTGCATTAGTTTCTATGGCAATGATGTTGAGTTGGTAGGCATACGCCAAAATCAACAACAACTGCAACATGGAGGGGTTTGCCATACAGATGTTGTCTTATTTTCAACATGACAATGCGCAGCCGCTACACTGGACTACTGCGTCTTCTGAGGCAGCGGCAGAAATGTAGAAGGCTGGTATTCGTGGCTTTATTCCATGCTGTCGTCTCCGCCGGTTTCAAAACATGTCTCCATTATGTTATATGTTTTCTGCTCGTCCGGCACCTTGCAACAACGCAACCTTGTTTCTGCAGTGACTTTTAGCATGTTTCCTATAACGACTGATGTTTACATTTTACGTGGCATGAGAAAGTCACATAAACCATGCAAAATCCGATCAGAGCAGTCAGTCTGAAACAGATTTCCAGAATGCCATTTGAACAGGATTTCAAACGACACATGAATGTAGTTCGAAACGGATTTGTAAAAATCACATTTAATGTGATTTTTTACCATTCACACTTGCTAAATCTGATCGGATTTCAATCAAATATACACAAAAATCGGATTTGGAATGACAGTCTGAACATAACCTAACAGTTACAAAACAGACTGACAAAATGATAGATAGAACGGCTGACAGAACCATTGATAGAACGACTGAGAATGATAGATAGAACGACTGACTGACAGGCAGATAGACAGAGAGTCTGTGTAGACATGTCTCTGCTTTGCACATCTGGCAATTGTCTCAGTCAAATTGCATGGAGATTTTAAGCGGACAGCCATACATTTCCAATTGGATTGAGAACTGGATTCGGTCTTGGCCACTCCAAGACATTAACATTGTTTTGAAGCCATGGCTTTATGTTTTGCAGGCACTATCTTGATGGAAAACAAATCTCCCATCCCATTTTCCTCCATGATTTCCCTGTTTATTTTACTCTAACACTCTTTCTAGGGCCTGCTGAAAAGTAGCATCCACACAGCATGAGGCTGTCACAACCATGCTTCACAGTGATGATGGTGTGTTTTTGATGATGTTCAGCACCAGACATGCCATTTAGCCAAATGGCCAAAAAACTCAATTTTGATCTCATCAGAACACAGAACCTTCACCCAGCTGGCTTCAGTCTCCCACATGCCTTCTTGCAAACTGTAGCCGAGATGTCATATGACAATTTTCAACAGTGGCTTTCTCTTCACCACTCACTCATTAAGCTGTGACTGGTGAAGCAGTATTTGTAAGTAGTTTCTATATAAAGCCAATAACTCTTCAGAGTTGTCATTGGTGGCCTCCCTCAGCAGTCTCCTTCTTAAGGCCCGGGTATACTTCATTTTCCACGTTCCGCTCCATCTCGTGCACAGTTGTGGCACAAGACTTTCAAAGTATACTTTAAAAAGTAAGCGGACGCGGACTGCCGAAATATACTTTGGGCTTTACACAGTCATTTTCCATTTCTTAATTACTTATTTAATTGACTTCAATGGATATTCAATCAATGACTTGGACATTTTTTTTATCCATGACCTGTGCTTTTCCATTTTATTCACTGATTTGTTTAAAAAAAAAAAAAGTTTTTACAGTGTAAGTTCTGCCACAATACTGACTTCTCAAGAAGTAGAGGTGTATTTACATTACCATCAACAGAAACCCCTGCACTACATGCAATCTCCATTTAACTATATATTTGAATTCTAAAACCAGTTGGTTATGCCAGTAAAAAATTAGGAGTATCATATCAAAAGGGGTGAAAAGGTTTCATATTTCAGGGGATTCACAAATATTTAACATCACCTTGTTTAAAAATAAATAAATAAATAAAATCAGTCAGTAGCTTATTGAGAGTTTTACAGCTGAAAGTTGGTTTATAAATAAGTTAATTGATAGCTTTGGCTGATAGCTGTTTAATTTAAATAAATAAGTTCGTTAATAGCTTTGGCTGATAGGTGTTTAGTTTAAATAAGTTAGTTGATAGCTGGTAGTTATGCTTTGCCGATGGATGGATGGATGGATGGATGGATGGATGGATGATATTAAAGATTAGAATTAGATTCAAAGCTAAATCTGTACTCTAAATAGTCTAAGACAGAATCCGATTCTATTGCAGGTGTCTGTAACAGGTGTCTGTGCAGACTGATTATTTTAGAGAGTCTTATCCAAATAGAGGTAACAAGAAGACCAATTCAGCTCCTGCTTTCTTACCAAATGGAACATAATGACCTTTATGGGCAGCCAAGAGCTGAATTGCATCAAATTGCACTGTGAAATAATCAAATGCTCTGGGTTGTGTGCCAGGTTTTTAAACAAGCCATTACAAGTTAGCAGTCTGTTTCAAAACCCAGAAGAATGTTGGACCAAAACAAATTGTCTTTCCCAAGTCCAAATTAACTGGTTTATCTCAGACTAATCCATCTCCATGCACAACTATTGCAAAAACAAGCACAAACTTTCACCTCGGAGGCCACATACTAAGCTTGAAATAGTTTCTTGGCATGGATAGCATCTTGTACGGGTACATATGTTTGAAAGGAATAATCTCTGATGCAATTTATCAAAGAAAAAAAAAAAGACAAACAAACTAAGATGAGATGAGAGATTTTCCATAGGGTCATGATAACAAGGCTGTATGGTATTTTTTCCTGAAAATGTAGGTGTTATGTCTTCAGCAAGAATCTTCAACTGCTGTCATAACAATATTTATAATCTTTCATACTCTAAGTGATCTGCAGATCCTTCTATACTGTGCAGTGTGCATCTTATAATGATGGAGCATGATGAATGCTGGCTTTCTAATCAATACACCTCATCCTGCAAGAATGCAGGGAAGATGTTCAGGTTCTTTTAGCACTGACTAAACTTGCATATCTCCAATCAGATATTTTTGAGTGTCTGGTTATGTGGTTGCATGTACACAAAGAGTACAATACCAACACTGTTTTCTCCATAACAGTGTTGTTATGGAAGACCTGGATGGAAAAAACTCCTTTATTACAGACACGTCCCTCACTATGCCTACTATAGATGATTTTAGAAAGAATATTTAATCTAAAGTAATGCATCACAAATCAGAAAGTTATGAAGCTCTTGCCACCACATTTGGGATAAATAACAAATTTATTTGAAATAAGAAACCATGACTAGTAAAATTTACACAAAGTTTATATCTATTAATGGACATTCTGTGGTGCGTTGTAGGAAATAATTCAGATTTAAAATCAAAAGATCTTTTGGAAGCTTGATTGGCTGTTGTCAAAAAACAGGAACGATTGACAGACTGTATTTTTGTGTCTTGCCTGTTTATTATGGATATAACCATGCATAACCCAAGGATGGGGTATTTTACGGTACAGTAGTGTGCAGTACTACAAGCCAAAATTAGTCTCCAGAATGATGGATCAGAGGAAGAGAAAAAAACAGCAAGAGACAAATGTTTTGCGGTGCAATAAATCCATGGTTGACAGGCCTTTCTTACCTCAGACCTTTTCCAAACATCCTGTTTATGAAAGAAATATTGGAAGGCACAGCAGAAAAATCTATCATAGCATCTTCAGCACCATCATAAGCAAGACTTTTCACACATTTTTTCACAGCACTAAAAAGCTCCATAAAAGTAGTTTATACAACAGAAGAAGGTAAGTCAAATAGGTTTAAAGTAAAGTAATTTCATTTTTTGAGCGAACTATTTATTTAAAGGCACACTATGAAAGAAAGATTTAAAGGGATAGTTCACTCAAAAATGAAATGGCCTGTGTCATTACAAAATTGTATGATTTTCTTTTGCAGAACGACAATAAAGATATTTTGAAGAATGTTTTTGTCCATATAATGACAAAACAACATTGTTGGGGAAAGTTACTTTTAAAAGTCATGCATTACAAATTGTGTTTCTCCCTAAAAAAGTAACTAATTGTGTTAGTTACTTTTTATGGAAAGTAATGAGTTACGTTACTTTTGCATTGCGTTTTCTCATCCGGGCTGGGCTGGGCTGTTTATTTGTTCTATTTTTGGCAAATATAAAGGCCCTTTCACACCAAAAGTGAAATGAATAAAAGTAATGTTTTACTAGCTACTTGAAAAAAGTAATCTGATTACATAACTCACATTACTTGTAATACATTACCCCAACGTATTACAAGAACTAAATTTATTTGTAACAAATATTTTGTAACATTATAAATGTCTTTACTGTCACTTTTGATAAACTGAATGTGTGCTTGCTGAATAAAAGTATTATTTAAAAAAAAACATCTTACTAACCCCAAACTTTTGAACAGTAGTGTATATAATGAAAGTATTTTCATTTTTGGGTGAACTATTCCTTTAACTATGGAATACCTCCATTATCAATAATAGCAACTGATCTCATCTATTATGAACGTCCTGTAAAAATGATATCACAACATATGACTCCATATGAAGACATAAATCTAATCAAGAAAAGAACATTTGAGAACAGCCAATCAAAACATGAAACATCATTTGTACAACTTATTAACATCTTTAATCAGCATTTGACAGTAGATACTGCCACCAAGTGGTTTTACGCACACAATCACTAATGTAAAGCAGACATTGCTCGATTCCTCTTGTGAAGATGTACCTTATGTACATACTCAGATACAAATGTATAGTATAATGCAATGTAAGTCGCTTTGGATAAAAGCGTCTGCCAAATGCATAAATGTAAATGTAAATGTACCTTCATGCAGAGTTTAGATCTAACTCTAATCAAACACACCTTAGCCGGTTAATCAAGGTCTTAAAGTCCGCTCGAAAATTACAGACAGGTGTGTTAGTTCTGGAGCAGGAGTCTGTTATATAAGAATAGACAGTTTGCATGTTTGTCTCAGGAGTTACTTTAAGTTACTGCAGGTTTCGCAGTCATTTTCGATCATAGTTAGCATTCCACTGCTGTTATCAAGGGCACAGGCGTATGTTTAAAAATAATAACCACAACCATATTGTGGCTGCACGATAAGAATAAGTCTGACTGTCCTGAAATGATAATTGATCTATTGCTAATAAAAGCAACAATATTCTTCTAGGTCCTTTTGCTTTCATTCTGGGTCACTTTGTAAAAATGCATATCAGCTGCCTTCATCACCTAAGGTTTGTGTAGAAGAATGTGTAAAATTCCATTTGGAAACTGCTCGCCTCTGGATAATTAGGCAGACAAAGACATCCGGTACAGTGCTAGAAGAGCCGCAGACGCCAGATAAGTAAACTAATTCTTTCCCTCAGATGACGTCCGATGTGTCTGTTTGCACCGAGGCACGAGCAGCAGCTGGCCCCCTCGTGTCTCGCTTGTAACCACACGATCACACACTGCCATTTCAACAGGACCTGTCTGGCATGTTTTTATTTAGAGTGCCACTGCACACAATCTGTCATCTAATGTGTGGGCCTATTCACGTGGCAGGTGCGATATCTTAATAGACCGATTTTAAGCAAAACTGTCCAAACCTGCTCCTGGAGGGCCACTACCCAGCAGAGTTTAGCTTCAATCCCAATTAAACACAGCTGAACCAGCTAATCACGGGCTTCAGGATTACTAGAAACTTCCAGGCAAGTGTGTTGGAACAGGTTGGAGCTTAACTGCAGGACACTGGCCCTCCAAGAGAAGGGCTGGACAACCCTGACTTAAATGAAGTCATTTTTTTCCAAGCAAATGTCACAAGGAGGTGCTTAAACTTTAGAAAATGATGCTTGTCTGTCTAATGAAGTCAAACTAAGGATTATATGAGCTATTTTCTTTGATTCTACTTTTATTTTAATATATTTTATACGAGATTTGCATTTTTGGTGTATGATTGACATCGCAGTACCACAAGAGCAATTAGAGAGCAGACGGCTCCGTATGATTCTGAATCGCTCTCGGGGTACTTTTATCGGTCTGTGCAGCGCCGCTTCAAGTCCAACAAGGTTCACCCGATTTGTTCAAAACACGGATTCAGAAATTAAATGCTGCTGTGTGTTGCTCGGAGATGCTTTGTCTTTATATTTTCATTTGCAAAATTGAGAAAAACAGAAAATATTTTGTCTAAATTAACACAACATTAACTTATTTATTGACCTGTTGTATAAAATCAGTAGCCTATCACATTTGCACTCATGATATTTTGGACAGAAAAACAGCACTCGTGTGATACTGAATTCATTGCTTGTGTGATATAGCTTAACTATACATAAATATGAGACACAAACTGGCATTTTTGCCCCATATCTTGAATTTTAGGGACATTCTTATTACATTCTTTAGGCTCCATCATGCAGTGAGTTGTTGCCCTGCACCATATTCGTCATCAATCAACTGTCTGAAATGTTAGATGACCTACGTGGGTCTGCAAGTGTGTCAAATGCGTTAATAATTATAATATTGTTAATTTTCACTGTGATTAATTAATCTAATAATTAATCTAATTAACGACAGCCCTTAATTGTTTATGGTAAAGTGTAGTTGCCCTGTTTGTTTTTTTTCCAATGTATTTCTCTTGGATTATTAAAAACATTTTCTGCCTTCATTCTGAGTCGTGCATGTTATACTATATGTCACACAATGTTACTAAATTTCAAATTGCTCCTCTATAAAGGATACATCCACATGTGCCATGAATTCTTTCCTATAAAAACAACAGAATAAAAACATGTTTTTACATTCTTCCTGGAAAAACAATAATGGGAACTCCTCAAGAATTTTCTACTTTTTGAAAGTAATGTGTGTAACAAGTAATGACTGTAAACACAATGCAGATGTGCAGAATTTTGATGACACAAATTGGCAGCTGTGTTAATCTTACCAAATACAAAACAAAATCTTTACATAAATGTGGCTTCATAAGCTCAACAAGACTGTTTCCATACTAAAGGTCAACAGAATTACGTGTCTCTAGTTTGTTAGTAACTACACATTCTTGCAGGACCAAACTTTTTCAGATGCCAAACAATGAATTAGTAGTAATTTTCTAAACTGATCTTACAGCAGTTTCGAATTATTAAAAACAAATAATCTAATTTAAAAGGTCAAAATCTAACCCAAGTCACAGGTCAAAAAGAAAAAGAAAAAAAATGGTACTCTGTCCAAAACCTGCTCCCATCTGATAAATCTAACAATTGAGAATTACTTTGTTCAGATATAAGTTTTAGAAAATGAGCTCTGCAAAGTGAAACGTCCAACTAGAAAAGCTCATCTTTGGCATATGCATTGACATTGTCTAAACCTCCACTATATGCTTAACTAATTGTAACAAGACAGAACTCTGTTTTATACAAAGAACCTCTTTACAAAACCGTACATGACAACAATACTGGCACAATCCAAACAGTAGAAATAATGGTTACAGAAGGCAGGACAGCAAGAAGAATAAGATTATGTAGCATGCTTTTCCCTTCAGAGACAAACACCAAGACCAGACACCACCACTGTGTGGTTTGAAACATTGTGGGAGACATTCTGGGAGGCTCTCCTCCAAAGACACTATGATTACTCAATAATGCAATACAAAGTAAAACATCTGTTCAATCAAGATGCCCCACTCAGTCTTCTAAGTGGTTCATTGTCTATTTTGAGCAAAATAATTACACTGTCAATCAAAAGCCATAGCGAATAAACAAAAACAAATGTGAAGAAATTATGCCAATATCATGTGGTAACTCCTAAGTGGTTCTGTGCTGGCATTGCCGCAGCTCCACAAATTATTGTTTGATCTAAAACTACTTTTTTTGAGAATAAAATAAAAATGTTTTGACAAAAACATAATATTAAATCAAAGTTATTCAATTTGGAATTGGAACTGTGTGTGTGTTTTCCCCCCAAACCAGTTAAGCACAATTCCTGCCCCGCAGCCATTTAATTGGTCAACTCAATCACAGTCACCTGTCAAGAAAAATTCAGACTTAAAGGGGACCTATTATGCCCTTTTTCACAAGATGTAATATAAGTCTCTGGTGTCCCCAGAATGTGTCTGTGAAGTTTCAGCTCAAAATACCCCACAGATAATTTGTTATAGTTTGTCAAATTTGCCCCTATTTGGGTGTAAGTAAAAACACGTCGTTTTTGTGTATGTCCCAATAAATGCAAATGAGCTGCTGCTCCCAGACCCCTTTCCAGAAAAGAGCGGGGCATTAACAGCTCGCGCTTCAGATCCTCAATAACAACAAAACTGGAGAATCTTACGCAGCCAAAATGACGATTATCAGTAACAGTGTTCAGCCTTACATGTTCAAACCGGAGTTGGACACTGATGGAGAGATTCAGGAAGAAGTTACAACTTTTAGAATGCAACTAGATGTTTCTGAATGGTTAGTGAATACATTTATGTAGTTGTTGTGGAGTTAAGTTGATTCAACTCATCACATGTACCGTCATGCTAATCTTATTTGCAAATCCAGTGTTGAACTGACCCTCATTTATGAAGCAAACAGGTGTTCTGATGAATAATGCTACCTATCAGATTGTGCTACCTACTGTTTTAGAAACTATTTATGATTTATGGAGATTACAAAAGTTACAAATGGCCTGTTCTATGTTAAAAAAAAAGGTGTATACTAAGGTTAAGATTAGGTTGTGGGTTAAGGTTAGGGGTTAGTACTAATTTCAGCATTGCATATGCAATCAGCAGTAAGATTGAAATCGTGTGAATCGGCTGTGGGACGGGATTGTGCTAAACAGGTTTGAGAAAAGGAACCACAAACTTCCACCAAACTTTGCAACTGAATTAGACACACCCTCTGTGATCCACCACAGTGTCTTTGTCCTGAAAAAGGTTGAAGACCCCTGGTTTAAAGCAGAATGAATATTAAATGGGTCATTCCGTGTCAAATCAACCAGAGGTCCCCGCCTAAAATTTTTGATTTTGTGAATATTTTTTCTGTTGAAAGACAAACATAAATAGTGTTGAAAGCCAAAATATTAAATGTCACAGATGTATATTTACTGAGAAATTCACTATTTTGTAGAGGGGGTCAAAATGACAAATTAGAGGGGTGTAAAAATGACTTTTGAAAGATCGCAGCATCATTATTTTATTTTTACAAAGAGAGTGGTAGGTCTATTAGTAAAATCTGTTGACTTTAACAATCTTTGTTTCATTATATGCCAACAGTGACAGTTCAAAAAGGATAAAAAACACTTCTTGTATTTTGCATACATGCCTGTAACTCGAGATGTATTAAAGATATCTTACTATTCTTTTAGATTCTGGTTCTTAACAAACTTTCCTTTTGGTATCTTCATTTTAAAGGCCCTCGATGGTTTATTCATCATCTCAATTGCATAAAACATACCTGAGTGCCATAAATACTCCTTTTCCAAACTTTGCATGCCTGCAACTCTAAAAGTATTCAAGTTATCTTAATATCCTTCTAGATTCTCATTATTAATAAACTTTCCTTTTGAAATCTTCATTTTAAAAGGCCCTATATATTTCAGTATGTTTAAAATGTTACCCATATTTGGTTTGTGACCATTGAAAATGGGTATAATTCAACAATTTGAACATGGAGTCACATTGGGGTCCCAATATCTACAGGGCCTTAAAAATAAAGATTCCAAAAGAAAAGTTTATTAAGAATGAGAATTTAGAAGGATATTAAGATATCGTGAATACTTTTAGAGTAACATGCATGACAACTTTAGAAAAAGAATATTTATGGCACTCAGGTATGTTCTATGCATTTCAGGTGATAAAAAAAAATTAGATACATTTCTAGTTTTAACATTATTTGTTCTTTGGATATTCCTCTTTAAAAGAAAAAAGTATTAGCTGTATACAAAGTGACCCACATTTGGTTTTTGACCACTGAAAATGTGTATATTTTACCAATTTGCTCATGGAGCCGCATTAAGATCTCCATATCTCTGGGAATGAACCATCGAGGGCCTTTAAAATGAAGATACCAAAAGGAAAGTTTGTTAAGAACCAGAATCTAAAAGAATATTAAGATATCTTTAATACTTCTTGAGTTACAGGCATGCATGCAAAATACAAGAAGTGTTTTTAACCATTTTTGAACTGTCACTGTTGGCATATAATGAAACAAAGATTGTTACAGTCAACAGATTTTACTAATAGACCTACCAATCTCTGTGGGCAAATATAATAATGCTGCTGCCATCTTTCTAAAGTCATTTTCACACCCCTCTAATTTGGCTCTAAATCTTAGGTGAAAATTGTCATTTTGACCCACCTCTACAAAATAGTGGATTACTCAGTAAATATACATCTGTGACATTTAATATTTTGGCTTTCATCACTATTTATGTTTGTCTTTCAACAGAAAAAATATTCACAAAATCAAAAATGAGCCGGGGACCTCTAGTTGATTTGACATGAAATGACCCAAATGTGTTCTACAGCCCAGCCTGCAAAAGAGAGGATAAAACAGGAAACTATGAAATTATCGTGAATAAATGGCTCCATTGTGAACATTTATTTCAAACAGAACAAATAACCACTGTACTGATCAGCTTGAACCCACAAAAGACACACCTTTGAGACACTGGCTCTATCCAACTGTTTAGGAAAGACACAGGTCTCACTCCAGCTTTCCACCATCAGCTAAACATGGCAGGAAGCCGGTCTGCTAGCAGGTGTTTAATACACCGCCGCACAAACGAGTCATTTGAAATGGCTAGACATCACACCACGAGGATCTGCAAAACAGATGCGTATGGACCTGAGGGCTTGCGTGCGCGATTTAATGTGAGGCCTGACCTTTCAGCTTAAATCCTCGAGGATGGACGGGATGGTTTCAAAGAAACTAAGAAACAAATGTCTCCTTTATAGCACAAGGTTTCAGTAACCTCTCTGCATTAGAAAGGCATTACTGTGCCAGGGGATAAATCTGCACACTGCAGACATGCGGTCATCGCTAAACAGAGTAGCAAAAACACCAAGTACTTTAATTAAAGCAAAGAAAGAAAGCTACAACAGCGAGCTGAAACCGAATGCGGCTCGGTGGGATGTCCCGTGACTGTTATTAACTCCAAGAGAAGTGGAGCAGAGGATGGGGAAAAGCCACCTGTTGACAGATTTAAAACACACAGTTCACACTTCCTACATCAAGTTGTCATCGGTCCCCACAACACAACTTGTTTAATAAAGTATTTATATTCATGTTTAAAAATAATAATGATCACACAATTGTACAGCAGTTTGGGGACAGAATGAGTGATGCCTTCAGGCGACACATCATTAAGTTAATCCATCTGTTGGTTGTGTCTGTCTTAAGGCCCTGCTGAGCCTCAGTTGCTATCTTTAGAAAAACAAACTATCATACTATTGCTGCAGTGTATAGTATGTATAGTCTGCACAGTATTTATACATTAAATGTGCATAAAATATAATGACCTACTATATTTACCAAAATGAGCAGTACATAAACAACACTGATGTCTTTCTTGACTAATTATTTGATTGGACTGCTCAACGTGAAGACATTTTTACACTAAATTGGATTGCTAAAGAACCGTTTTTTTATTTCTGAGATGATAAGTGGATGCTTACGATCAAGCATACTATGGATTTACACAATTACTACAGAATAATGCCTGCTGTATCATTTTTTTTTTAATAGTAGCCAAGTTTGGGGTCAGTAGGATTTTTTTAATGTTAGAAATGTCTCTCATGATAATCAAAGATGCATTTATTTGATCAAAAACACAGTAAAAACATCAATATTATATTATTACAAGTTTTTTTTAAAAATGCTTTAAATTTTTAAAAAAATTTGAAAATGTAATTTATTCATGTGATGGCAAAGCTGAATTTTCAGCATCATTACTCCAGTCTTCAGTGTCACATGATCCTTCAGAAATCATTCTAATATGCTGATTTGCTTCTCAAGAAACATTTATTTTTATTATCACAGCTGAAAATGTGATAAAAAAATTTAATATTTTCTAATATTTTTGTAGAATCAGTGATTTTTTTTTTAGGATTCCTTGATGAATAGAAATTAAAAAAAACATTTATTTTAAATCTTCTGTGACATTATAAATGTCATTATTAATTAAAATGATAACATAACTGTAATTACATTAATATAATTATTAATTATAACTATTGTAATTATAAATTATATACATTAAAAATAAAACATCCTTGCTGAATAAAAGTATTTATCTTACTGACCCTAAACTGGTGGTATATAATATGTTCATAATAAACGATTTTTTTATTCTCTTACTGAATAATACTGAAGTCACATGGTTACACCAGACTTTGAGTAAAATTTAAAAAATAATTATTTGGACAATGCAACGAATGCTTTTTTAAAACCATAATCAAACATATAACAATAAATCCCAAAACTAAAAATATACAATCTACTCCACTTTCCTGCAACACTGCACATCTGCAACTTTGAAGTTTGTGTTCTTTGAATTCACGTGGTCAAACTTCCACCAACTTTGAATGCAGCAGAATGCAAAACTCCTTTTAATACGCCTTTTTTTCCCAGTCTGTGGAGTTAAAGGTTTAATGAAAGGCCCACCTCGAGCCAATCATGGCCTGAAGTGTTGCAAATCATGTCCCAGTTTTCTTGCAGTAGGACAAGATCTATAAAGTAGACAAGCTTTCAGCCATTATATGGACTAGCTGGCAAACAAAAGTCCAAGAAATGTGCAAGTTTTCACTTCATGCAATTATGTATCTTAAATTTATAGATGTGGTCCAGATTTATGACATTTACTAAGTTGAAAACACACTTCTTTCCACAATGAGATGAGAGATGTGTTGGACAGGATAACGTCTCCAAAATCTCTCAACAATTGATTAAAGAGGGAGAGAAAAAAATGAATGCACTGAACTTTCTGAGCAGTGATGAAATTTCTGTGCTAATGGCGTTAAAACGTGTTTGATCTATTCTGCATAATGAAGGAAACTGACAACCGTGTACTTCAAAATGCACTGAAGAAAAGTCAAGCAGTTGGTTCAGCTTTGAAGCCTAATCCAAGGACTGCAAAATAAATCTGTGAATCTGCTTTAAATTCAAGAAGCTACCAAAGATTAATTACAAAGGGAACTGCTCTGATCATTGGGGTGGACCCACCTTTCTATAAGGGTCCCGAATAGCAGTCTGATGGTCCTCTGGATGTTCTCTGTGCAGAGCCAGCTCCATTGATCCTTCAAGAGCACGCACAGGATATTTAGGGCCTGGTCAGATAGAGCCGTCTCACTAGCTGTACACAAACACACAAGTACACATGATAAACATGCATGAGTCACAGCTGGAAATTACTATGAGAGAATCAAAATTAAATTTAAAATTAAAAAAAAATGTGTTTGTAAAATGATTTCCAGAATGAATGAATGAATATGAGCACATTATGTTCCATGTCCACAAGTACAACTGAAATACAAAATATAAACACATACAGATCCAGTCACTAACATGTTTTTATAATATAGAACATAAAATTACTTCCTGAACAGAAGTATGAAAGCTTTTTGGCAGGTTTTTGTCAATGCAAGGGACACTCAGCAACATTATGAAAGTACAATGCTGCCCTCTAGAGTTGCCATATATAATATCACAGATCAGTTCTACTTATCCAATGTCCTTAAAGCAGTGATTCTCCACCAGGAGCCCGGGGCCCACTAGGGGCCCTTCACAAACTACCGGGGGGCAGTATTTAAATTAGTGTTGTCAAAAGTATCAGCAGCGATACCAAGTCGGTACTGAAATTCTAAAAATATGACGCTTTGCACGCTGTTGAGCGGATTCATAAACACCTCTGATTGGCCTTTGTGTTGACGTGCTCATCAGATATGTCTGTGATTGGCTACAAAAATCAGCACTTCAAAACCATGTTGTAAATAGACATCAATGACGCTCTTCACCAAGCGCTTGGTGTCGGTAATTTTGACAACACTAATTTAAATGAATAAATTATTTGTAGTATATAAAAAGAATCTAACCCTAATCTAATTTAAAATGCTCTTTCTGGGAGTATTGAGGGTTGGGGGGGGTTGAATACTGTGTTGGAAAACATGGGTCCTTAAACGTTAAGATCCCACTGGCTTAAAGGAAAAGTCAACCATTTAATAACCCAAAAGACATTATTATTTCAACAACAACAAAAAAAGAAGAAGAAAAAAAAACACCATATAAGTGGTCCATATGATTTTTACACTATATTTTTAAAGTACTTGTTTATGAAACCTTCCCCTCAAATAAGCTGTTAACACAAGAACAGCTGTGATTGCGTCATTACATCGAGTTGACCTCAAGTATTATTATAGTAATTATAATTATTTCTCTTATACAAGAGTCATTACCAGAGTCACAGAAGGCAGGTTCACTCTGTAGCTGTGCTCTGACACATGTGCAGGGTTTCATATCCCATCTGGGTCCCAAGCCTCCGCTTCTTTCTGCATCAGCATCAAACCCTGGAGCGTTAACCTCAAATTGCTCCTTGTCTGAGATGAAGCTCTCCAGTCCATTCAACGAGAAACCATTGAAAATCTTCAAAAACAATGACAAATCAATGCATATCCCCTGTTGTTTTTTGTGTATTTACATTTCTTGTTCGCTTCCTGCTCTTAAGGGCATTGGAAAAGAACAAATAATGAGGACTGCTACTTACAGTGCTGCTTTCATCACAGCAGTAAAGCACTTTGGGTTTCATGTCAGATACGTTGAGAGCAGGGGAAATTTTACTAGAGAACCTCATTCTAGACCTAGAAATGAAGAGAGAAAGGTGTTTTAGTCATAAAGGAACTTAATTACAGCTAAAATTCAGAAAAACAGTAAACAAGCAGCTCTCTTGGCATACTTGGATTTCTTGTCAGTGGACAATTTCCCATCAGGCTCTGCATCCATGTCATCAGTAGGGCTCTGTGGTTCTGAGCGAGGGAAGGCCGTCTTCAGGGTGTCCACTATAGCGTTCACCACAAACTGCCAAGTGACATATTGAATACAAATCATAAAGGATATTTTTGTGAAGTGTTTTAGTCAAAGCATACAATGTGCATTTTGAAAAGTACCTTGTCTATGCGTGAAACAATGAAAGGTTTCTTCACAAAGGCAATTCTTGCATCAGTGTTTAGAGCGAGAAATTCTTGCATTTCTTCACTGTTGGCCGTTTCAGGAATGGCACAAAGTTGCTGTAATAAAAGAAGACAGGAATGGCCACTTAAAAGAAGTTGTGTGGAATGGAATACTAGATAAACATTGTCAGGACTACGTAATTTATATTAAAATAAAGAAATTCAAAGAACATACTCTAAGGAATGTCTCCAAAAGACTTTTCCTGGCCTCGACTTTGTCACTGTCCATGTTTCCAAATGGAAGCTCAGGAAAGATTTTCTTTGGTCCTTTCACATCTACATTTAGCAGAACAAGACAACTATTAAAAAAACTGTTTTGGAAAACTTTGCAACCGACGGGACTAATGTGCTCTGCTCACTTTTAATAATTTTGCGTAATTCGGGTTTCTCCTCCAAACGGGTCTGAAGGTTGAGGAATTCGCTGTATCGCCGATTGACTGTGTGATAGGCCAGGGGCTGCAAATTTTCTGGATTCTCTGAATCCACGGCTGTCTCATACTGCAAGACAAACACATCACCATTATCAAGTAAACATTATAATGACTTTTTGCTAAGCTCCATTCCCTAGGTTACTGCTTTACAGAACAGGAGATTTTCATGAATAGTGTGATTTTCCCTAAAATGTGCTCATATAAGTGCTAAAAATGTATTGATATCTTGTCGATGAAAGCAAAAGGAATATAAATGTGAGGGAAGAGTAAAGTGAGCACTAATTCACCTTTACAGTGTAGAGAGTGTAGGGATGTGAGCCAGTGCCTCTGTGCTCCTTGGCAGTGATTGTGCCAGTGATGCGGAGGTTCTGGATAATGACCGGACCCTCAGGGCTGTTTAGGGGCTCGAAGTTGAAAGGTGTCAGGGACGCCATCCCAGCTGGTGAAGAGGCCTGGATGGGCACAGTCAAAGCCAGTTCACTAGGGTTCACCAGGCCAGGCTGGTCTGCACTCAAGGTACTTTTCTCTAATGGCTGAAGAGTGCAAAAGCTTGATGACTCTTCCTCGGGCACGCCGGCGGAATGTACTGAAAGCTCCTTCTCTGTTGTATTGGTGTAAGTTGGAAGTTCATCCTCAAGATCTAACACAGTGTCAACTGGAGTTGTGCAATCTGTGAATCTTTCTGAAAGGTTCTCTTCTGTGCCAATCAGAACTAGCGATTCCAGGGAGCTCCGCTTGAAGTCTGTCAGAGGAGATTCCAAATCAGAGTCTGTTTCTTGATAGAATGGATTGGGCTTGCCGAGTCGCAGAAAATCCCTGGGGCTAAAACCCAACGGAAACGGTTTTGTCAGTCGTGGTTCGTCTTCCTCCAGATTGGGTGGAGAATAAAGTTCAATGGAGTCAATGACATCATAAGCTGCAAGTTCTGGCGTTGGGGCCTCAGTTACTTTGGGCATCTCTGGGGTGACTTTTAGGGTCAGAACACAAGGAACCTTAAGTTCCTGTGGTGCGTTTTCTTGAGTGGATACAACTTGAGTTGGAGCCTGAACTTCTACTGGTTCTGGTTTTGGGGTTGGTTCACTGGATTTAGTGAAGATGCTGACAATCAACATGTTTAGCCAGTCTGGGTCGGAAAGTTTTGTAATTAAAGGCAAAAGAACGTTGCACGTAATAAGTTCGCCCACCACAAATCGACCTGTTCGGGTTTCTAAATGTGGAGGAGGTACAAGAACATGTAAAAGGAGATCTACAATGGCCCGTACATAATTCACCTCAACAGCAGAGCTCTGAAGAGCAGGATGAGGTGGGCAGAGTTTGCTGTACGCCTCCCAGAGATCTCCATCTTTGTCCATCTCTTGTCCTTCCTTGGCACTCAAGTAGCACTGAAGGTGGCATCCAGATAGATCCAACACCCTCTGGGATAAAGCTTTCGTGTCGACCCTTGCCGCTCGACCTTTGAGCTCCATCGCCATGGATATCATGGCATTGTGCACCTCATCCTCAAACTCCTGTTCTCTGGAAACAGTGACGTACCATGAGGTGACAAAGTCGCGTATGATCTTGCCAACTGTCTTCTGGATTTCATCTTCCAGTTGTTGCTCACTCTCTGCACTATGTGGGATCTCCTCCAGTTTAAAAAAACGCTCCAGATGAAAAATGCTGTCCGAGTCCAGGACAGCCTTGGAACCCAGCCAACCACCTAAGACCACTAAGAAGCTTGTGAAGACACAGAGGAGCCAAACGTTGACCAGCAGGTGGAACAAGACCATCCAGGCCAGCAGCGCCCCAAAACCAAGAAGCCTCTTCTGGACCAAAAACTCAGACAAGCCCCAGGGGCTCGGGTTGAGAAGCTCAGGCGGAGACATTGCAGAGATTTACATGGTCCTATGAAGGAAAATCGAGAAACAGACCATTTTTAAGTTTTTACAAAAGTATAACCAGCAAAATAACACAATTTCTACAATTACCGTCATGTACTGTATGTAGTCAAATATTCATTACTTGAGGGACCTAATGTAAATGTTTAAAGGGATAGTTGAATGAATGAATGAAGCCCTTTATTTGTCACTAGTTCACCCAAAAATAAAAATTATGTTATCATTTACTCACCCTCGTGTCGTTCCAAACCAGTATGACTTACTTTCTTTAAAAAAGTATATTTTAAATAATGTTGTTAATCAACGGGTTTTAGTTACCACTGACTTCCATTATATGAACATTATATGACATTTCTCATCATCTTCTTCCACAGAAGAAAGAAAGTCATTCGGTTTTGGAACAACATGAGGGTGAGTAAATGATGACAGCATTTTAATTTTTTGGTGAAAATTATCTCTTTAAGAATCGGTTCATGAAAAAAATAAAATAATAATAATAATAATGGACCAGTATTCTTAACATTGGGAGTCACACATCTCTACTCTGTTACTACAATAAAACTGAGGTAACATGGCTCTCATTAAATGTTAAATTATAACATAATATTCATATTAATATAATATTAAATAATTTAACATGGTTTTAAAGCAGGTAACCTTTAAATGTGGTTACCATGAAAATTGTTTGTAAGGGGCGTCTAAAGATCTGCGATTTGATACAAAAATACTTTAAAACTGTAAATAGTAGATATATAGAAACAAAAGACGATCAAGCTTAACATAAAAGACTAGTTTTACTGATTTTGTTATCATGACTTCACATATAATGTCGTTGCTGTATGTTTTGATGGGTAGACTATCAAGCTGGCGTTTCGTACTTATGTAAAAAAAAATATATATTTAATATATGGTACAGTGAAACATTATTGAATAAAAATGAACTTACCATCGGTGTTAAATGTAAGGTGCAAATTTGGAGCCAAACCAATTCATGTTTAAACGCCGACTCGCACGGCCTTGCAGTGTTTTGACAGCTTCTTCCTCGTCATTTCCACCTCAGATGACGTACTACCTTCATTCAGCGTTTTGTCGTCCTCTAGAGGTCATACAGATCACTGCAGCGCCCTGCTACACAACACAACACAGCCTCAGTCACCATTCACTTTCTCTGCATTTTTTTCCCCACACAATGACAGTGAATAGGACACGGTCATTAAGGCTTTAATAATTAACATTTCTTGAAACTCCATGACATGAGGATGATATAGTCAAAAATGTGGAATAATTAAGATTTAATGCTTTTGAAATAAGTCTCTTCTGTACACTCCTTAAATATATATAAATGAAAGGGTTAGTTCACCCAAAAATGAAAATTATGTCATTTTATTTCTCACCCTCATCTTCGGAACACAAATTAAGATATTTTCGTTGAAATCCGATGGCTCCGTGAGGCCTGCATGGCCAGCAATGACATTTCCTCTCTCATTAATGTACTAAAAACATATTTAAGTGAAGTGACATGTGGCCAAGTATGGTGACCCATACTCGGAATTTGTGCTCTGCATTTAACCCATCCAAGTGCACACACACAGCAGTGAACANCGACTTATATAGTGATGGCCGATTTCAAAACACTGCTTCATGAAGCTTCGGAGCGTTATGAATCAGCGTGTCGAATCAGCGGTTCGGAGCGCCAAAGTCACGTGATTTCAGCAGTTTGGTGGCTTGACAAGTGATCCGAATCACTGATTCGACACAAAAGATTCATAACGCTCCGAAGCTTCCTTAAGCAGTGTTTTGAAATCGGCCATCACTATATAAGTCGTTATTTTGTTTTTTTGGCGCANGGTTTAATATTAATATTATAAAAAAAACAAAATAACGACTTATATAGTGATGGCCGATTTCAAAACACTGCTTCATGAAGCTTCGGAGCGTTATGAATCAGCGTGTCGAATCTGCGGTTCGGAGCGCCAAAGTCACGTGATTTCAGCAGTTTGGTGGCTTGACACGTGATCCGAATCACTGATTCGACACAAAAGATTCATAACGCTCCGAAGCTTCCTTAAGCAGTGTTTTGAAATCGGCCATCACTATATAAGTCATTATTTTGTTTTTTTGGCGCACCAAAAATATTCTTGTCGCTTTATAATATTAATATTAAACCACTGTACTCACATGAACTGATTTAAATATGTTTTTAGTACATTAATGAGAGAGGAAATGTCATTGCTGGCAATGCAGGCCTCACGGAGCCATCGGATTTCAACAAAAATATCTTAATTTGCATTCCGAAGATGAACGAAGGTCTTACGGGTGTGGAACGACATGAGGGTGAGTAATAAATTACATTATTTTCCTTTTTTGGGTGAACTAACCCTTTAAATTGTTGAACAAAATGTCAGTGAACATTATAAAAACACCTAAGTCAACTTTGAGCTGAAGTCCCACATCATAAGTTTGGAAGCAACAGGAGTTAAAACAGCGCCAGCTGCCTATTTGAACATGGATGAATCATCCAGTGCTGTTAAAACTGTTAGTCCTTCTACAACCGATGTTCTTCAGAAACAAACAGTTATTTCCGTTATGCTGTAAATTTTAGGGAATCCCCTGAAAAACGCAGATGAGATAACCATATTGTTTGTCATACGCAAATACCATTATTGTTCTCCCCAGATTGCACTTCCTCTAATTGACTGTACAAACAACAGACAAGATTTAAATACACATTCTGTGTATACAACCAATAATTCTCCTCTATAGCCATCACATGATTTTTGAAGAAAGCGTTTAAAGCAGCAACACAGCAGTTGCTGAAAAAGCACACATTTCGCTGAACATGGCCAGATAAATAGGGTGAATTCAGGTAAACTGGGCCACTTTTCTTTCAGAACTCATTGATCCAGCCAGTCTGAGTCCATTTGAATCATGTCCAGCTGGACAGTGACCTACAGTGTAGATTATTCTGATTGGCTCAGACAACCTGCTCATACTAACAAGAGCACAGAAGTGACCTACAACAAATGTGCCAATTCCTCAATACACCCCTCCAAACACACAGATATGGCTATAGAGACTGATTCCATCAGTTAAAACATATTTTGAAGTGTGTCCTCTCTGTTGACTTGATACAAAAGACTTTTTCCAAGCACTATATTGCACTATAAACAAAGTATTTGAGTTCTCCCTTATGGACAATTCATAGACATATTGCACAAGAGCTACATCCTGAGGGGGAAATTTTTTTTTAAGCATACCTCCATATGCATGAGTGTTCATTTCCAAATGATTTACACCAACTACGTGTCGTTATGATCAGTCATTGCACATTTGTATCCAAAAAGGCAGAACCCGGTTGTACACAAAGTGTGTTGCTGGGAGGATCGGAAAAATCTACACCAGTGGTTCTCAACCACAGGGCCTCAAGGTTCTTTAATGGCATTGATGGTTCCATGAAACCTTTGCATTACACAAAAGGTTCTTTATAGAGAAAAAAATGGTTATGATTTTTAAAATGTTCAACGCATTAAACCAGAGTAAGAACAAATGCTTCTTTTAAGAACTGTTCACTCAAACGTTCTTTGGAGAACAAAAAATGGTTCTTCTATGCCATCGCTGCTAAATTGCGATTTCGGAACACACTTTTGGATCCTTTATTTTTAAGAGTGAAGAAAGGGTAAGTTCACCCAAAAATGAAAATTCTGTCATTAATTACTCACCCTCATGTCATTCTACACCCGTAAGACCTTCATTCATCTTCAGAACACAAATTAAGACATTTTTTATAAAATCCGATGGCTCAGTGAGGCCTCCATTGCCAGCAAGACAATTAACACTTACAATGCCCAGAAAGGTACAAAAGACATTTAAACCAGTTCATGTGACTACAGTGGTTCAACCTTAATGTTATGAAGCGACGAGAATACTTTTCGTGCGCCAAAAATAACAAAATAACAACTTTATTCAACAATATCTAGTGATGGGCAATTTCAAAACACTGCTTCATGAAGCTTCGAAGCTTTACAAATCTTTTGTTTCGAATCAGTGGTTCGGAGCGTGTATCAAAGTCACGTGATTTCAGTAAACGAGGCTTCGTTATGTGATAAGTGTTTCGAAATTTCAATGGTTCACCACTGGGGGGCGTGACTTTGGCAGTTTGATACACGTTCTGAACCACTGATTTGAAACAAAAGATTCGTAAAGCTTCGAAGCTTCATGAAGCAGTGTTTTGAAATTGCCCATCACTAGGGGTGCTTCTCAATTCTTATTTGTGCATCCTCGCTTCCTTTCCTCGCGTCTTAGCTCCACCCCTTCAGGATGTGAGGGAAGGAAACAAGGAAAAGACGCGAGGACAGAAGAATTGAATCAAGTGAAATGATATATCCTCGCTCCCTTTAGCGTCACTTCAAAGTGTCATCAGCTGCACGCGAGGGATCTACCCATATGTTGTTAAAGTTTGGTTATTTAAAAAAATATAATAAATATTAATAAAGCAAGATGCCCCGTTGAAATATGTGAGATGTAAAGTTTGTTNGGTTCCATGAAACCTTTGCATTACAAAAAAAGTTCTTTATAGAGAAAAAAATGGTTATGATTTTTTAAATGTTCAACACATTAAACCAGAGTAAGAACAAATGCTTCTTTTAAGAACTGTTCACTCAAAGGTTCTTTGGAGAACAAAAAATGGTTCTTCTATGCCATCGCTGCTAAATTGCGATTTCGGAACACACTTTTGGATCCTTTATTTTTAAGAGTGAAGAATCAAGTTGTCTTAAAGGGTTAGTTCACCCAAAAATGAAAATTCTGTCATTAATTACTCACCCTCATGTCGTTCTACACCCGTAAGACCCTTTGTTCATCTTCAGAACACAAATTAAGACATTTTTTATAAAATCCGATGGCTCAGTGAGGCCTCCATTGCCAGCAAGACAATTAACACTTACAATGCCAAGAAAGGTACAAAAGACATTTAAACCAGTTCATGTGACTACAGTGGTTCAACTTTAATGTTATGAAGCGACGAGAATACTTTTCGTGCGCCAAAAATAACAAAATAACGACTTTATTCAACAATATCTAGTGATGGGCAATTTCAAAACACTGCTTCATGAAGTTTCGAAGCTTTACAAATTTTTGGGTTCCTTTTGTTTCGAATCAGTGGTCGGAGCGTGTATCAAAGTCACGTGATTTCAGTAAACGAGGCTTCGTTATGTGATAAGTGTTTCGAAATTTCAATGGTTCACCACTGGGGGGCGTGACTTTGGCAGTTTGATACACGTTCGGGACCACTGATTTGAAACAAAAGATTTGTAAAGCTTCGAAGCTTCATGAAGCAGTGTTTTGAAATTGCCCATCACTAGGTGTGCTTCTCAATTCTTATTTGTGCATCCTCCTTTCCTTTCCGAGGACAGAAGAATTGAATCAAGTGAAATGATATATCCTCGCTCCCTTTAGCGTCACTTCAAAGTGTCATCAGCTGCACGCGAGGGATCTACCCATATGTTGTTAAAGTTTGGTTATTTAAAAAAATATAATAAATATTAATAAAGCAAGATGCCCCGTTGAAATATGTGAGATGTAAAGTTTGTTTAAACTGCATACATTAAAGCATACATTTAAATTATTGTGACAGATATGAAGGGGGAGGAGAATTTATGCGTGCGTCACGTTTCTCAACGAGAAAGACTTCCGCAAAGGATGCACCTGTGTATCCTCGCTCATGACTCCTCGGGAAGCCTCCTCACTCCTCGATCCTCGCCTCCTTGCGGTGCAATTAGGGAATTGAGATGTCCTTCAAGATGGCTCAGCTCGATTGGTTTCCGGGTCATAGGATGGAGGACGGAGGAGTGAGGAAACGAGGAGGGATATTGAGAAGCACCCTAGATATTGTTGAATAAAGACGTTTTGGGTTTTTTTGCCGCACAAAAAGTATTCTCATCACTTCATAATATTAAGGTTGAACCACTGTAGTCACATGAACTGTTTTAAATGCGTCTTTAGTTCCTTTCTGGGCATCTGGAAGCATTAATTATCTTGCTGGCAATGGAGGCCTCAGATTTCATCAAAAATATCTTAATTTGTGTTCCGAAGATGAACGAAGGTCTAACGGGTGTAGAACGACATGAGGGTGAGTAATTAATAACAGAATTTTCAATTTTGGGTGAACTAACCCTTTAAAATTATTTCAAATAAGACAAAAGCATTAAAACGACAAAAAAATTCACTCCATTTTTCTTTCCCTTTTCTTTGAAGCAGCAAGATTCCTAAGGTCTTGGAAAACCTGGATATAAGTGAAAGCCTTATTTTAAATTAAGTGTGATTTCTAGATGTGGAAAAGTCAAATAAATTAATCATCGCTAAAGGAATTTTATATTGAACATTTTTTCTAGTTTTGCCAAGCTCTAAAATATTTTTTTCAGGTGCAAATTGTTTTAAGTATTTTAAAAAATCCTTATCCAGTTAATCATGAAAAACTGGAAAAGTCATGGGGAAATTGTTGTGGACAATGTGGAGCCTTGACGTCAAAAAGGTTGAGAACCACTGATCTACAAAAAAAACATTTTATATAAACTTCTGTAACACTACAATAAACTCATTAGGCATCATGAACTAAAAATGAACAATTTTACTAGGTTAATTTTTATTTATGAAAATATTATTGTTCATTTTAGTTCATAATGCATTTAACTGTTAATGTTAATTTATTCAACTTTAAGATGTAGAAATGTAAGCATTTATTAATCTAGGTTAAAGCATTTGTCATTGTTAGTTCATGATAACTAATGCATTAATGTTTTCGATTGAACCTTATAGTAAAGTGTCAGGAAAAAAAAAACCTTTCTGAAATTTCCAAATTTCTCCATTCCGCCAAATAAGACAAAAATCATTTGATTAAAAAGCCATACAACAGAAAAAAAGTATCTGTGCATTCATATTTTCTTATGCATACTACCTTTCAAAAACTTGGGGTAGACAAGGTTGGTTTGTTTGTTTTGAAGCAAGGAAGCATAACATTGATCAAAAATGACAGTAAACACATTTGTGGTAATGTTATAAAAGCTTTCGGTTTCAAATAAATGCTTTTACTTTCTATTTTTCAGCATTGGTATTATACGCTTTTTTGAGCAGCAAATCAGCATATTAGAATGATTTCTGAAGGATCATGTGACTGAAGACTGGAGTAATGATGCTGAAAATTCAGTTTTGCCATTATCACAGGAATAAATTAAATCATTAATAGAAAACAGTTATTTTAACTAAACATTTCTTTAAAAAAAATTATGAAGGTGTATGAATGCACAATCTTGTAATGCACATCACTACCACTGTTGGCAGCTGCTGAGATCTTACAAACTCTCCAATTCAACACCCCAGCATGTAATAAAGTTTCAAAAGTCAACGTATTTGTTTTTATTGAGGCTCGTGTATTTATCCATCATCTATACAGCACTGTGGGATACACTCATTTAAAAACGTGTAAGACTTCAGAGTCAGTTTGCGAACCTCCACTGGGTGAAACTCCCACAAATGCATCTCATTTTGCAATCCACAATGATTTGTACAATTCATTAACAGCTGGAAAGCAATTCAACTTTCCTCGGAAATACTGTAAAAACTCAAAGCATCCCATTGGAAGCAATTCCTCAACATCACTTGATCATCTTGACGGGACCATCTACTTATCTGCACATTTGCAAATAGTGTCTTTTTTTGTGAGATTGTTTTTTGTTTTTTTGTTCCTTTTATGGTAAAATCATGTAAAAAAGTTGACAATCCAAAAGAAGGCCCGATCCTGATAATCCATTTGATATGTAATGGCAGGAATCATCTAAGAATGAGTTCTTTGTTTTTGGGATGCGAGGAACTGTAGCAGTTTCTCAAGCTCAGTGAAAGACACATGCTCATCAGATGTGAAGGACAGTATATAGCAGATGGAAGTGATAGTGGGGACCTTTCTTCTCCCCAAGTGTCCATATAAAAGAAAAAGAGAAAGCAAAAGAAAACTCTAAGTTGGACTAATGGTCATAGGTTCATACGTAGATGCTCTGGCCTTTTGGAGATGACAGGGTAGGCCTGCTGCTTAAACTGGCCCACGTTGGAGCCAGCGGGTTGCCTGATGGGAAGAGGGGCGGTGGCCTCGGCACTAGCCTGGACATCCATCTGATCCATGGTGGACACCTCCATAGCGAGCTCTGTGGGGGACTGGAGGGAGGAGGGTTCGGGTAAGGTGGGACCTCGTGGCCAACAATCTCCTGAGAACTTAATCGGGCTGAAAGATGGAAGACAGCGAGGTTAAAATTGAATTCGATTTTTTTTTTAATTTGTTACATTTACAAATCAAAAAAATCTGATTACCTGACAGGAGTTCGAGGGCTTCCCAAAAAACGGCGAGGTGAACGAATTTTTGGCTCAAATGAGAACTTCTCCTTTAAATTTTCCAACACAGATGGAGCTACATAGGTAAAACCCTGTAAGAATCAAAAGCAGATAAGCACAGAATTTTTTCAAAACAGACAAGGAAGACTATGGAAGCTCATTTCCGCCACAGAATAAAAACAGAAGGTAATTGCGACTTTCTCTCACAATTTTCGCAATTCTGAGAAAAAAACACTGAAGAATTTCAAGCTGCAAACTCAGAATTTCCTCAAATCTGAGATACAAACTACGTATTTGCGAGATAAAAAGTCACAATCACCATTTTATACTGTGGCAGAAACATTGTGAATTGTGAACTTCCAATTACAGTTTATATAAGAAATAAACTCACAATTGTGGGGGAGTCAGAATTGTAATAGTCGCAATTACCATTTTTTTATTCTGTAGCAGAAACAAGCTTCCATAGAGGACAGTAAAATCATGATTGGCTGCCTTACCAAAAAGACCTGATTTGCACTTTCGCTCAGTGTGGAGTCATCAGGACTGTCAACGGGAGTCTGGCTGGTGAACTTTGAATCAAACTGGCTCACATCCTCAGCAGATTGCTGTCAAAATGAGACATCAGATTATGTCATTCATATATACTCAATTAACCCTTAAGATGCCAGAACGCACAACAAAAAGTGGCGGTAGTTACCAAGAAAGGCTTGAATGGTGGTTCTACTTTACGCGCGAGAAGGTCGTCCCAATTAACATGTCGGAAGAAGGGATGAGTCTAGGAGACAAATTGAAGCAAATTAAAAATCACAGTTAAAAAGCAGCAGAAAAAAAAAAAAAAAAACATTGTACACAATCTTCTACATGCCTTCTGTCCTCTGACTGATAGTTTATACTTTAGCAAATAAAAGTCCTTTTTTTTACTATAATTCTAAAAACATCTCCCTTCAGGTTGTGGTACATGAGTATTTTTTATATTGTTATTACTATTTCAAATTGAACACTTGCTGCAACTTCAGTTTACTTAATTATCCATATGTAATTTAGAAAAATCATGTTAAAAAGTGAGTATCAAATATGACACATTAAGCTTTTGAGGAACTTTCTTTTTTTTTGTGCATCTCTCAATCATTGTGTTGCATTGCGTTATGTTTTGCCCCTCACAATAAAAATGACAGAGCTTTGATCATAAAATAAAGCATTAAAATATCATCTAAATATCAACTAAGACATTATTGAGAGATGTATAGTGGCAACTTAAATTTATATCCATTTTATGTAAGTAGTCTGCTATACTGTTATAAAATCTCATTGATTTACAGTAAAGGTTATCAGAATTTTATCTTACTTTTGGCCATATAAATATCAAGAACTGCACCAGATGGCTGTTTACTCAGTTTGGGCTTCCGAAAAAAAAAGAAGAAGAGGGTTTTCTTCCTCCTCAAGTGTGAACTCCATCTTCTCTTATATCATACTATTTGAGCCATAAAACCCTAATGTATCAAATATGATACTCAACAAAGAACACATAAGCATTAGATTATTTAAATATTTTGTCTAATGGTTTGATAACATGTTCCATTAAATTTTTTTTAATAAAATATGGTTTACATTCTTTCATATGTCAGACTTTAAAGGGTAAAGATTTCATGTAGTGTTTAACATTGATATTGTTAGACATGAGAGCTGCAAACAGACCTGTACTTCTGTTGCATCTCCAGGTCCAGCCCCAAGCCGAGATGAGGCACTTCTTTTCAGTAGCTGAATACAAATTGAACAAAATTATTACAGAATGACCAAAACTTTTTTTTTCATGACAAAAATAAAATAAATATTAGCCTACCCTTTTGAGAAGGTCCCTGGCTTCTTGTGTGAGGTAGGGTGGGAGGTTCAGTTTGCATTTAAGAATTTTGTCAATGGTTTTCTTCCGGTTCTCTCCTGTAAAGGGGGGCTAGAAGGGCAAAAAACATGTTCAAAAACTTGACTAGAACTAGGGATTTTAACTTTTTAATGCTAAGGACCCCAAATACGATGATCCCCTTGCAAGGGACCCCGCCGATAAATATAAAGGCAGCTGTATCTTTTGGGGGTTAAAATCCATTTATACTGTGTGAGGAAATATTAAATGTAATATTTTACAACAAACTCAAACTTTACTAAAACTGTTCGGTGAAAAAAAACTTTTAAGTTGACAGTATATGTGAAATTAATTCTTGATTTTTTAAAAGATTTTTATTACAAAAATATTATTTAAATACTTAGTAAAAGAACAAATTGAGAAAAAGAAATAAAATAAAAATCCAAAAAATTTAATAAATAAAAAAATAAAATAATTACAATTAATCTATTTTTGAGCAGTCTTTAGAAACCAGAATTAAATATAATTAAACTTCATGAATGTGAACAGAAACAATTAACATATTGCATTATTATTAAAAGCAACACATTAGGGCTGGACCGTTCGGTGGGTAGGTATTCGATTTTCAATTTTGGAATTCGAATATTCGGGGGTTTTTTCCATCCCCGAATTATTCTCTGTCTGAAGCGCACAACTGCATGAGCTTGTATGGACAGAAACGCATTCCTAAGCTTATATTTTGGGTTAGCTGTGTTGCTTTGACATTGTGGAAAATAGAATAATAGAAACTAAATATATTAGCCTTTTTACCCGTTATTATCAATAATATTATCAATAAATCTACTGCGAAATATAGGAGCTTGTTAAAACTCAAACGTGAGATTTTACTGGGACGGCGTGTTCTTTATTTATTACAGTTCGTTCATTTATTTTCCGTTCTTCTTTTATTTAAATAGCCTACCCTTTACTGTGTCAGTAATTGCTGTGCTGCTAATTTCTGATTTGAGAGTGATTTGTTTGACAGAAAAATGTTAGGATACCTTATTAAAAGTACTGCTCTTAACAGACCTGTGTTTTGTATCACTAGTGCAGTGTCCGTTCTCGTAGCATATAAGCCCTGCCCGTTTGAGGCTCACCGCTTTCAGCTAGTTTATTCCGCTGTTCTGTAGTTTATTAAAAGTTTATTAATTCTGAACGTGTCGCGTGTCCATATTGCGCCAAATGTGACACTGCACTCCCTTGGGTCCGCAGCAACACACCCGCCACGTGTGAAGTCGATTGGATGAACGGTTTATGACATAATCAAAATGCAAACAGACAGACAGACACAGAGATTCCTGCTGTAACGCGATGTGTACGGAGCAAATAGGGATAGCTCACTTAGCTTGAGTTATTGATACCAGACAGACATCACGGAGACGATTGACAGTTCACAACTGGTGCTTTATTCCCCATGAAACTTGTGTAACTGTCTGTCGCAAATGTTTTTTATAGAGAAGAATATGTTCAGCCCCCTTCCTTCCAAGGCTTCGAATATCCGGTGTTGATAACTACCGAAGCTTTGAAGCTCAAAAAAAATGGTATTCGGACCAGCCCTACAACACATTTACTGACAGCCCAAAAAATACATTTTGTAAAAAAACTAATAATAATAATAAATTATATATATATATATATATATATTTTTATTGCTTTAAAATAAACTGATTAAAAAAAGTGCTTGCATTAAGAAAAAAAATCTATTAAATTCAAATTAGATTTTTATTTTTTTACTAGCCAAGCTCACTAAATGATTGTTGAAATTAATTCTGGAACACAAATTCCAGAATGTAAATACGAAAAGCAAATTCAACTATTGCAAGCTAGTGCACTGCACTAAGACAAATTCACAAGACATGTATACTCACTGCTCCTGTTAACATGTCATACATCAAAGCCCCCAGACTCCACCAGTCAACAGCCCGATTGTGTCCGCTTCTCATGAGGATCTCTGGAGCCCTGAAATAAAGGAACTTCTCACGCTACTGTAGAATTCATCTAAATGCATGTCACACAGGTATGTCGGACAATGAACAGAGACATTTGCAAAACAGGAAATTAGCAACTCAGACATCGCAGGGATGTTAAGGACTTCTTTAAACGTCTCTCACATGTACTCAATGGTGCCGCAGAAAGTATGGGTCACTGTGCCGTCATGAATCGACTCCTTGCACAGCCCAAAATCCGTCAGTTTTACATGTCCTGTGATAAGACAGAAAACAGATTATTAAAAATAAACCTTTTTCAGTTCTTCCATTGTCAATTTAATCCTTTCTAAATTACAAAATGAAGCAGCCAAACCTTGGTTATTGAGCATAATGTTCTCAGGTTTGAGATCTCTGTAGATGATGCCTTTTTGATGGAGGTGTCCGAGAGCCATAGAGATTTCAGCCAAGTAAAAGCTGCATGTAAAACACCCGGAGCATCATTCTGATTATCTTTGTTCATTTCATCATGTTGAATTTAAAGCTTACTATATGCATGTGTCCTTAAATTGTTAAAAAAAATTGACACTTCAATAAAACATTATTTATGTTTAAAGTGCTAACCATGGTTACATTTTAACATAGTAAGTTCATACTTTAAAAGTCACAAAACTAAACAAATCGGCCTCTCTTACCAGGCTGTGTCCTCCATGAAAATCCCTTCTCGCTCAAGCTGCATAAAAAGCTCCCCACCTGCAAAAGAAAAAAGGTTTTTACCATAAACATCAGTTTTAAGAGCAAACACTGAGATGGACTGATAGTAAAGCTTTACCACATCAGATTTCAAAACAAGATCGCACTGCAAAAGTACTGTTTTGCATGAACATATTTAACATTTCATCACACAAATTATAAACAAATTCCCTCTACGCAAAAAAGAAAAGAAAAAAAGACAGACACCAATGGCAGAATATATTCCTTAGCAACTCCACAGCAACAGGAGGGGAGTGGAAAGAATGAGAAGTTATCTATCTCTAAGAGACAAAGGTTGTTCTTGATTCACGAACCACTTAGGTATTCAAGGATGAGGTAAAGCTTGCCACCCGTCTGAAAGGCATAGATTAGATCAACGATGAAAGGATGCTTGACTTCCTCTAAGATGTTCCGCTCTGCTTTAGTATGCGCTGTGTCCTTGGCATTACGTACAATCATAGCCTACAAGAAGCAGAATAAGGTGACATTGAGACATTGTGACAAATGTAAATTATTGCATTCAAATGGAAGGTATTTGGCTTAACCTTTTTTAAGACTTTCATTGCAAATATTTTTCCTGATGCTGCACCAGATACTTTCCNTTCCGAACCTGGAAAACCTATTAAAAAAAAAAAAACATAGAAAAAGTTAAAATTGTGTTATTTTAGTATTATGTATATAGCTTTTATTTTTTATTTTCAAGCATATTTTTTTATATTCATTTTAATTTAAGCAGTGTTTTGAAATCGGCCATCACTATATAAGTCATTATTTAGTTTTTTAGGCGCACCAAAAATATTCTTGTCGCTTTAATATATATTTATATTGAACCATTGTACTCACATGAACTGATTTAAATATGTTTTTAGTACATCAATGGATCTTGAGAGAGGAAATGTCATTGCTGGTTATGCAGGCCTCACTGAGTCATTGGATTTTATCAAAAATATCTTTAATTTGTGTTCTGAAGATGAACAAAGGTCTTACGGGTGTGGAACAACATGAGGGTGAGTAATAAATGACATTTTCATTTTTGGGTGAACTAACCCTTTAACTCCTTATGCCTTTAAGTCATTTTTAATGATTTCACATGATTTCAAATGGCATACTTAAAAATAATGGCTTCAGGGGTTAAAGTAAAAAAAAATCCTGAGCCTGAACTTTTTTTTTCTGTGGGTGAGGGGGTTGTTGGGGGTGGACACATATGCAGGGTTATTTGGCACAAAAAAAAATGAACCCGTAAAATTTAGGATGCTTTTGATAGAGTTTTGCTGGTTAGCTTTGTCCTTGACAGTGTACAACATGACCTACAAACTAAAACATGAAATTTCTGAAATTATTTTGTTCTAAAGAAATAGTTAAATTAAATACTAGGAACTTTTAAATACCAGCTAATAATTTACAGATGAAAACCCTTCAAATTTTGAAGAAAACTGATTTTGAACTTATGCTACAACAACACTGCTGAAAAAAAGAAAAAAGAAAAAAAAAGAAAATGGGGTGATGCAATTCATTGATTTATTCTGTTATAATTCATGCTTGACATGATGGCTATTAGAAAGTACATATGACAGGTCATAAAATCAAGCTTGTTCACAATCATGTCAACTGCATCAGCGCCAAATTTCGTGTTGCTATCTCAAAGCAATCAAAAGTTATGGCATTTGGAACCATGGTAGCCTTTTTTTTATCAAAAGTCCACAAACCTCTCCAAACAAGTGATTAGTGTTTTACTGAACATAAGAACTACATACATGTGTAAATGCCACAAAGCATTAAATATTTACAATTACATAGAATAAGTAACAAGACACTGGTTGATAAGTGATGATCTTCCAGCGTTCCATACTATGGCGCACAGTAAAGACCAGTCGATCTGAGTGATCGATCCAATCCAAGCGAGCTTCAGCTGTAAAAAGTGTCCGGTTGATTTCTCAACGCATCATCCCTGTCCGCCATAACCCAAGATCCAGTTTCCATTTGATGAATTTTCAAATGAAGTTGGAAAACACTAGCTTTAGCCAAGCAGCATGTCATGTCACTCCGTGAGGATTTTCATAAAGATCTACGCATCATGTTATGTTGTTTTTGGGCTTGTTTGAAACGAGACAACCTGCTCTAAATAAAGATGTGCGATTTACTATGGTTTACTTATATTTCGCGAAGTTACAAAGCAGATTGTGGCGCAAAAGCCTCATCTGTATACTGTTTGCATGCACGTCGAAGGCAACTTTTTACGGTTTTACGTCAACAAACTGATCGGTTTGTAAGATTGGACAAATTTGTTTTAGTTGGTATATAATAACAACACAGTTGCTATATAAACTTGATATTACAAAAAAGATAAATTTAAAAAAAATTACCTTTCCATAACCACCTTTCCCCAACACACGGAGAAGCTCAAAGCACTCTGGACGGATGTTCTCAGTGCCTTGGTTCACGTTGTCCTCCGATATCTCAATCTTCTCACAGTCGTCCATGTTACTATAAGAACGAACCAAAAATGACAAATGATAGGTTAGAATATATTATTTTCAAGTGTTTGTTTTTTTAGAATCGGTCTATGCAACTTTATTAAATACTTTTTATTCAAATATTCAAAAATAAAATGAATTTTTATTGCAACCACTAGATATACTCACAATTCAAAGCCACTGCACTGATCCATAAGGTCATTGATCTGAGCCTGCAGAAGAGAAGTGTTAAAAGCATGATCAATAAAAGCTCAATGCACTGCAGTAGTGAACAGCATTATGTTGGGTTGAGAGATGATCAGTACACGAAGAGATAACGTTACGAGGCAACAGTTGGCAGCACTTCTAGTCTGAACATGAAAACTTAAGGGGTCGGATTTCGCAATACTATTCCCAGAGATCCCATAAGGTGACATGCACCATCTATGGCGTTGCAACTCCTAATTGACTGATCCTCGTAAAAAGACTTATTAAATTCAG
>RJVU01047119.1:1025814-1041021 GCA_003731715.1 Anabarilius grahami
TGCACTGCAACATCCTATGTGAAAGGCAACCCATACGTGCAGCCCTTTAAATTGCCGTAACTGTACTGTACTGTCAAGTAGTAAGCTTACATACAACCCTATTATCTCCAGCTTCTATTTCCGACTAGTTTATATAAAACATTTCGGGTAGTAAAACTCCGATATCTCTGACACATGTGTTGACAGGCATAATATCAAAGTTATACAGTACATAAAACACACTGTACGGGTATCGTGTTAGCCTGTTAGCATAACATAAAGCAGCCTGACGCTTATTCCTCGGGCCTCAGGCCTGCACTCTGTTCGGGGTGGAACGCTCCCGCGTGCCGTTTACTTCACAACCGTCCGTCCATTACCTCCTCCAGCTCATCATCGGAGACATTTTCCTCCGGCTGGTCCAGATCGATGTCGAAAACGCCAGCCATCGTTGATTTCGCCGTCTGGGATCACTTCAAACCGCGTGAGGAGCTCGCGCTTCCCGCCTCATGGACATGAACTCACAGTCGCCATGACCGGCATGGACGCGAACTGACACCCCCGCGCGGAGGAATGCGGGAAAATACTCACGCTGGACTTCTGTCAAAAAATGGGTAACACTTTACAATAAAGTTTCATTAGTTAACAAATTTACTTAACATGAATAAAGAATGAACAATACTTTTATTAATCGTATGTTAATTTCAAAATTTACTAATACATTTATTAAAATCAAAAGTTGTATTTGTTAAAGGGATAGTTCACCCAAAAATGAAAATTACCCCATGATTTACTCACCCTCAAGCCATCCTAGGTGCATATGACATTCTTCTTTCAGACAAATATAATCAGAGTTATATTAAATAATGTCCTGGGTAATCCATGCTTTATAATGGGAGTGGATGGTGGCCCAAATTCTAAAGACAGAAAAAATGTACTCATCCATTATAAAAGAAGTCCACACGGCTCCGGTGGGTTAATAAAGGCCTTCTGAAGCGAAGCGATGCAGTTGTGTAAGAAAAATATCTATATTTAAAATTTTATAAACTGTAATCTCTAGCTTCCGCTAGCTGTCGTACGCACATTCACGAGAGAGTGGCGTTCCAGCTTGTGATGTAGGACACATGCGCAGTGTGAGCTCCGGTGACGAACATGAAAGGGCAGAGAAGAGAGACACCAAAACACCGGTCACAAATTAAAAGTACAAAACTAGGATTTGTTAAGAAAACTGTCGGAGGATTTCCAGGTTTGAAGCGGCAGCCAGTCACGCACAGCGCTCTGCATCTCCCTTTGATGTCGGCTCACTTAATCTCAAGACTTTAGCTTTGTTGAAGCAACCCGGATATTCACAAGAAATCAGCATTTTAACACTAATAAAATGTAGAGTATAGCTCAAATAATTCGCTTCTTCACGTGGATTTCCTTTGTTGTACACAACTTGGTTCTCGCGAGACTAGCATATTCTCACCGGAGCTCAGGCTGTGCATGTGTCTTACGTCACAAGCTGGATTGCCTCTCTCTCATGAATGCACGTACGACAGCTAGCGGAAGTTAAAGAATACAGTTTATAAAGTTTTAAATATGGATATTTTTCTTACACAAACGCATCGCTTCGCTTCAGAAGGCCTTTATTAACCCACCGGAGCCGTGTGGACTTCTTTTATAATGGATATGTAAATTTTTTCTGTCTTTAGAATTTGGGGCACCATCCACTCCCATTATAAAGCATGGATTACCCTGGACATTATTTAATATAACTCTGATTATATTTGTCTGAAAGAAGAATGTCATATGCACCTAGGATGGCTTGAGGGTGAGTAAATCATGGGGTAATTTTCATTTTTGGGTGAACTATCCCTTTAACAAATACAACTTTTGATTTGAATAAATGTATGAGTAAATTTTGAAATTAACATATGATTAATAAAAGTATTGTTCATGAATAAAGAATGAGCAATACTTTTATTAATCGTATGTTAATTTGGAAATAAAAATACAGTTCAGTGTGCATTAACTAAAGGGATAGTTAATGCACACTGAACTGTATTTTTGTTAACTAACATTAAAAAATATTAATAAATAGGATACTGTAACAAATGAATTGCTCATTGTTAGTTCATGTTGGTTAATACTGTACCTAATGTTAACAAATGAAACCTTATTGTGAAGTGTTAGCAAAAAAAATAGACTAATTAAAACAAATAGAATAAGCTTTCTTGGTGTAAATCTTTTATTAAATGTTATTTTTACTCTTAAACTTTATCAACGTTATCATATTTTAACCCTGAATCAAAAAGAGGGAAAAAAAAATTAACGTTTCCTCAAATTCGCTATAATACAACTAAATAAATACATTAATTAAAACAAATAAATATTTTTTTATTATTGTAATCAGACTATAGAATAACAAAAGACGTGTCACTCATATTGTTTTGAATGGGAAAAAGTGCAACGCACAATATGGCGGAATAAGTCCCGCCTTCAAAAATAAGAGCCAATCGCCGATTGGTAAAGTCATCGCATCACTGCAGCGGAAGCTCCGGTTCCTATAGAAACAGTCAGACACGCGCCTCCGAAATGAGGCACAAGAGACGCGCATTTAGGACTGCGCATGCGCATTAGCTTGATCCAGCCTGAAAAATACCGTTTTTTGTCATGATTCGAGCATTTAGAAACAAAATTTACGAGACAGTTGTTGTCAGATTTGATTGGTGAAAATATGAAATTTAATCGAAAGCTTGACAAAATAGCTTTGGAGAATTTGATGTTTCCCCATTCAAAGAGATAGGAGCTGCACAAAGATGGCCGCCGAGTGAAATGACTTGACTTAATGCAATATGAAACAAAAAAATTTTTATTGTTTAAATTGTAAAGTATTTATACATCATGGTATTATTTGTTGCACTAACTTTAATTTATATTACAGAAAATAACCTAAGGGAGTCACCGCTACGAATAAATGTAGAATATAGAATTAATATTGAATTATAAAGGTAAAAAGAATTTGAGAAAAATTAAAAATAATAATAATATAATCCGTTTGATTTTGGGGTGACCCAGACATGCTCCATACTACAAAAGTAGAACACTGGAGCCAACAGAAAGTATGTATTGTGCGCCACCTGATGGTTGTATAGATGTTTTTCACTCTAGCGCCCAGACCCAGTCCCATCATGCATCACTTTCGACGCTTGCAAACCTGCACCCGCCTTCAACTGTAGCAAAGGTTTCTGTAGGCACAACTCTACTTTTACTTTGTTAAAAAAAAAAAAAATTAAGTAGTGACTTAATGCTGCTTGATATTGTGTATTCCATGTCTTTGTTTTGACTCTCCGTACAGTAAACTGACATCCAGCGAATTTGTCAAGGTAAGCGTTGCTATAGCTACACATTCGGTAGTTGTGTTTTCACATAATGCTGCCACGAGAGCGCGTGAGACGGGTGTCGTATCGTTTAATGGGTAATATCGAAAGATAAGAGCCCGTAGATATGTCGGTTGTAAGCTTACAGTTGGGTCAGTGTGGGAATCAGATCGGACACGAGCTCTTCAGTGTCATTAGCGATGATTCAAATGGACCAAACAGAAAGAAGTACAAGCAATGCAGTGATGAGAGATTCTTTTATGAAACCTCAACTGGAGGTAGGTTCAACTCACTAATGTTTGCTAATACCTCTGTAATATTTGATATGTACTAGGTTCCCACTTCCCAATGTCCATGTCTCACAGAACTTGTGGCGCGGTCAGTGCTTGTTGATATGGAGCCCAAGGTTATCTCTCAAGCAATAGCAAAGGCATCAAAATCTGGAAGATGGAGGTATGGAGACAAAGCACATTTCTCCCAGAAGCAGGGCTCTGGAAACAACTGGGCAAATGGGTAAGAAGATGAGCTCTTAGTTTGAGCTTTTAATGTGTTTGTCATGTGTGAGTTCAGTTTACTGTTCTTCTCTGAAGGTTCTGTGTTCATGGACCCCGTCATGAAGAGGCTGTGGAGGATCTGGTGCGGATGGAGGTCGAGCGATGTGATCGTCTTGCAGGGATTTTCACAATGATGAGTGTTGCAGGTGGCACCGGTTCTGGTGTGGGTACCTACGTCACTCAGCGTTTGAGGGACATATACCCCCAGTCCTTCATCCTAAATCAAGTGACATGGCCCTATGGAGCTGGTGAGGTAGTGAGCTTTTTGTATTTTAAAGGAACACTCCACTTTTTTTGAAAATAGGCTCATTTTCCAACTCCCCTAGAGTTAAACAACTTGTGGCGCGGGTGAGTTCAGTTCACTCAATGGTTGAGTTTACCATTTTCGAATCCATTCAGCTGATCTACGGGTCTGGCGGTACCACTTTTATCATAGCTTAGCATAGTTCACTGAATCTGATTAGACCATTAGCATCTCGCTCAAAAATGACCAAAGAGATCTCACAAAATCTGAGAGTGTAGTTCCTAGCCATATCGGCCTAGAAAATCACAACTTTTCATTTTCCATCGGTCTTAGTACACGATGTAATTTTTGAGCGAGATGCTAATGGTCTAATCAGATTCAGTGAACTATGCTAAGCTATGCTAAAAGTGGTACCGCCAGACCCGGAGATCGGCTGAATGGATTCGAAAACGGTAAAACTCAACTGTTTAACTCTAGGGGAGTTGGAAAATTAGCCTATTTAAAAATAAAAAGTGGAGTGTTCCTTTAATGTATCATTGATATTTTTTGTCTTTTTCTGTACAGCGCAATGGTCAACTACTGTTATTTTTATTGTGCTATATAAATAAAATATGATTTGCCATCAAAACCATATTAAACCAACATGAATACAAAGAGTACATTTCTAAGAACTTGGCACATGTTTTAAACTAGATTTTTTTCCTTTTATCATGGACACTCTTATTTGGCATTGATCCTTATTCTAATCACTAATCGTTTTTGTGATTTATTTTTTTCCTACTTTCCAGGTGATTGTGCAAAACTATAACTCTGTGCTCACGCTGTCACATCTCTACCAGCTCTCTGATGCTATTCTGGTTCACGAGAATGACACTGTGCACAAAATCTGCAGCCAGCTGATGAACATCAAACACATCTCCATCAGAGATGTTAATAAGGTGATCGCTCACCAGCTGGGCAGCGTGCTTCAGCCCGCTTATACTGCTGATTCACCCTGCCATTACAGCAGAAACCCTATAGGTACAAATGGCTCACAATTCATGTCCAATTTCAGAGAGTCATCAGGAAAAATGACACTCCTTTACCAGTGTTTATCTGCTGTCTACAGGGGAATTACTGAGTTCTTTGGTGTGTCACCCCGAGTACAAACTGCTCAGCTTGTGTAACATTCCTCAGATGTCCAGCACGTCTCTGGCCTATAGTGTGTTTAACTGGCCTGGCCTGCTCAAGCATTTACGTCAAATGCTCATCGCCAGCGCTAGGATGGAAGAAGGTGATGTCACATATTCATGTAATATTAGGAAGGATGCTTTACAGTGCATCCAGGAAGGATGCTTTACAGTGCATCCAGAAAGTATTCACAGCGTTTCACTTTTTCCACATTTTTTGGTTACAGCCTTTTTCCAAAATTAAATTTATAATTTCTCAAAATTCTACAAACAATACTACATAATGACAAAGTTTATTTGAAATCTTTGCAAATAATATAAAAAACAAAAATCACATGTACATAAGTATTCACAGCCTTTGCTCAATATTTTGTTGAAGCACCTTTGGCCTAAAGTCTTTTTGAGTATGATGCTACAAGCTTGGCACACCTATTTTTGGGCAGTTTCTCCTATTCTTCTTTGCAGGACCTCTCAAGCTCCATCAGGTTGAATGGGGAGTGTCAGTGCACAGCCATTTTCAGATCTCTCCAGAGATGTTCAATCGGTTTCAAGTCTGGGCTCATTCACAGAGTTGTCCCGTAGCCACTCTTTTGTTATCTTGGCTGTGTGCTTAGGGTCGTTGTCCTGTTGGAAGATGAACCGTCGCCCCGGTCTGAGGTCCAGAGCGCTCTGGAGCAGGTTATCAAGGCTGTCTCTGTACATTGCTGCATTCATCTTTCCCTCTATCCTGACTAGTCTCCCAGTTCCTGCCGCTGTAAAACATCCCCACAGCCTGATGCTGACACCACCATGCTTCACTGTAGGGATGGCATTGGCCAGGTGTTGAGCGGTGCCTGGTTTCCTCCAGACATGACGCTTGCTATTCGGGCCAAAGAGTTTAATCTTTGTTTCATCAGACCAGAGAATTTTGTTTCTCATGGTCTGAGAGTCCTCCAGGCGGGCTGTCATGTGCCTTTTACTGAGGAGTAACTTCCGTCTGGCCACTCTACCATACAGGTCTGATTGGTGGAGTGCTGCAGAGATGGTTGTTCTTCTGGAAGGTTCTCCTTTCTCCACAGAGAAACGCTGGAGCTCTGTCAGAGTGACTATCGGGTTCTTGGTCACCTCCCTGACTAAGGCCCTTCTCCCCCGATCACTCAGTTTGGCCGGGCGGCCCGCTCTATGAAGAGTCTTGGTGGTTCCAAACTTCCTCCATTTACGGATGATGGAGGCTACCGTGCTCATTTGGACCTTCAATGCAGCAGAAATTTTTCTGTACCCTTCTCCAGATCTGTTCATCTGATAAAATCCTGTCTCGGTGGTCTACACACAATTTCTTGGATTTCATTGCTTGGTTTTTTCTCTGACATGCTCTGT
Organism: Anabarilius grahami; assembly: GCA_003731715.1. Lineage (NCBI taxonomy): Eukaryota > Metazoa > Chordata > Actinopteri > Cypriniformes > Xenocyprididae > Anabarilius > Anabarilius grahami. The sequence goes on from RJVU01047119.1 coordinate 1,032,476, forward strand.
TAACTGTGGGACCTTATATAGACAGGTGTGTGCCTTTCCAAATCATGTTCAGTAAACTGAATTTACCACGGGTGGACTCCAATCAAGTTGTAGTAACATCTCAAGGATGATCAGTGGAAACAGGATGCACCTGAGCTCAATTTTGAGTGTCATGGCAAAGGCTGTGAATACCTACATGTGATTTTTACTTTTTATTTTTAATAAATTTGCAAAGATTTCAAACAAACTTCTTTCATGTTGTCATTATGGGGTATTTTTTGTAGAATTTTGAGGAAAATAATTAATTTAATTAAATCCATTTTGGAAAAAGGCTGTATCATAACAAAATGTGGAAAAAGTGAAGTGCTGTATACTTTCCGGATGCACTGTATATATGACACAACTGAAGAAATACAAAATATTCAGTGAATGTCTCCATAATGGTTTTGGTTTTTTTTTTTTTTAAAGGAATTGACTGGACAGTAAGTGTCACATCAGGAGGAGAGAGCGTGACAAACTGCAGGCATAAAAGTTTTAATTCGTCACTTGCTAATGTTCTAATACTGCGGGGGAAAGATGTCTCTACTGCGGTTACAGGCAAGTAGCCCTTAAATGTACTTCTGTCCATTAACAGGTACACTATGTGACTTTTAGCCCTCTAGCGGTTAAATAAAACTGCATGCACTTTGTGGACAAACATTGTTTTGGTTGTGCTTCGGCACTGCGTGACTGTGCGGATGAATATGGTTCTCTTCTAGGTTCACTACTAGGCTTAAGAGATATAACCAGTTTAGATGGAAAGGATCTCAAACTGACTAGCTGAAGATGTTACTGTAGCTTTACCCATTAATAGACACGGTTCTTCCTTGAAATAAATTCCAGCACAGCGCTACAACAACTATAATGAAATAACTCTTCACAAAAGATAATGCTTTACAATGAACTCTGTTAGAGAGCTACATATGGCAATTTAACTGTTCAATAAAATACCTTACTTACCTGTTGAGTAATAAAAACATCTCCTTGTTGCTTTTACATTTCAAATCCGTCTTTTATTTTGGATGCGATTTTTATCTATTTTTATTCTAATGAAAAAAGTGCCGTGTTCCCATTGACATCCTTTTTTTCCATACAATAGAAGTTAATGGGAACTGAAACTGTTTGGTTACCAACATTCTTCATATTTGCCATAAGTATTAGATTGTAATTTTTGGGGTGGAATATCCCCTTAAGTTAAATATTCACGTTATTTTTAAGGTGAAAGCGGGTCTCTGTCTGGCTTCCGGTATCATTCACTTCGTTATTTTAAGCTGTACGAAGCAGCTTGTTATGATGCTTGATATTGCAAACTGGTATTTTTACCATATTATTTGAATGTATTGTCTTAATTATAAACACTGGTTTGCAGCACAAACAGTTTTACTGTCATTCTTCTTGTTATTTCCCTATCGTGGCTAATGAGTCGGAAGTCTCACACATTCACAGAAAATAGCTTACTTCTGCATTGAAAAATAATGTGGATGGAAACTAACATGAAAAAAACTTCAATCAACAGATGGTTTTAAGGATCCTGCGTTATATGTGCAGTGGCTTAAAACAGAAAATAGTTTCTGCACATGGAACTCCCCTGTAGCCTTCAATGGATATGAAAAGTCAGCCACTTTGGTCAGCAACAACCAGTCCCTTTTAAAACCACTGGACAATATAGTCAGGAAGGCTTGGAACATGTTTGCCTCAAGGTGAGAAATACAGCAGCATAAATACTGGACAAATGTCTGTAGTGTCTTTTAAAAAAATACTCATTTTTGTCTTTCTGTAGGGCTTATGTTCATCAGTATACAAAGTTTGGAATCCATGAGGAGGATTTTCTGGACAGTTTTACTGCACTAGAGCAGATCATCTCCAGCTACACACACCTATGATTAACCCCATCATAGACGGCTCATCATAAAGATTTGACAGTACTGATTTCATATGATTCCATGTTAGATGACTTTACTGGCCTCTGGAGAAGTATATTTGTTAAAATAGGGCTGTTAAATTCATCTTTTTGTGTATCACAAATATATATTTCTGCCTTTTAAAGCTCTAACTATACAATAGATAATTTAATAATAATAATTTAATAATATTCAAAAGTATTTGAATGAAATAAAAGCAGTGTTTAATTGTGATGCTTATTAAATTTTTTTCGAGCCACTTATGAATACCCATTCTGCAAGACAGTTGAACTGGAAAAATAACAAGACTTTAATGTCTTAGTTTGCCCCGTTTTTTTTCTCCAGCATGACAACAATTCAAAGAGCATCTTTAGCTTCAATGGAAGCATGTCACATGATCAATGTCACAAATTTAGAAGACCCAGAAATAGTGTTGATTTCTTTAGAATATTTATAATTATTATTACTATGATAAATTGCCAGGGGGTCTCTCTGTCCCTGATATTTTTGTTTACTGATTACCTTACCACTTATAAATTGCAAGCAATCAGTAATCATAAGTATTGCCAATTATTTTTTATGGTTTTTTTATTATTATTTGTCTCTGATATTTATTACCTATTATGCAGTTAATGATTGTCAGGTTTTTAGTGTTTGATTCTAACTTTTTTTTTTTTTGCATTTCACTTGAATTGTTTCATTTTATATTTATTTTGTATAGGCTATGTAATACACAATACTGATTATGGTACCAATTACAATTGTTTTTAGTTTACTGCTTTTTCTGTCTCTGATATTTATGATAACAACATATTATATAATTGTTTGTATATTGCAATTGAATAAGTTGGATATTGAATAGTGAATAAATCGCAAGATTTTTTCGTACAATAAAACCCAGAAAAAAAGTTTTGAATTTAGTTTTTTTTTTTTTTCTCACATCATTACATTATTTACAGCAGTAATTCTTAAAGTGTGGTCCGCGGACCACTAGTGGTCCGCCATCGCCCCCTAGTGGTCCGCGAAAAGATGACCTAAACTAGGCAAGTGTTTATAAAATCGTCACCACCTCAGTTTTAAACTAATGGCTCTTTGGAATGGCATTAAGTGGGACCTAGGCTGTTACAGTATGTTTAATTGACCCTTCGTCGGGAGTTTGATTGACAAGCGATCTAACCAATCAGAACGCCGCATCCGCCATTTTGTCCGACAAAGCAGCCAGTAGTTAGAAGAGTAACCTCGGTGGAGTTAAACTTGGAAAATTGTGTATATTGACGTCTTTCCGCGTTTGAAACAACATTAATTCTCATGTTCATTCATGTTTATTTGATGTTATAAATGGACTAGTAGGAAGAGATGATCGGTTTACGAGCCTCTTGAGCTGACGCGCTACAGCAATTTGTCACGACACATTAAAGAGCCAGAAAACGGTTTTTATTGTTTGAATTTCTTTAAAAATTACACAGTTTGAAAGCTGGGACTTTGTTTAATATCATTAGTAACCTGCTCTGTCTTGCCTGTCGACATGTTGTCAGTGTCCTCTTTGCTCCACAATGTATTTTTCTCTGCGTGTGGTGAGACAGCGCCACGGCTTTTCGGACAAAGCAACAGTAACTAAGGGGGGCGGGTCTTTGCGAAGGGTCAATTGCAGTTTTTTCCCCATATGTGCAGTTTGTTGTTCATATTAAGCTGCAACTCATTTCACATTTACTTTTTCAAATTAAATAAAAATTAATATAATAATTTCTGATCATATCATTGCATTTGTGTTTGAATAATTCGTTTTTGACTTGAAACAGTTGCATATTAAACTTAAATTTAGCTTATCCTTCCTATTTTGTTGGTTTTTGGGGGCGTGTTAGAGTGGGATTCTGTTAGGTGGTCCTAAGAAAAATTGGAAGATAAAGTGGTCCTTGGGCTGAAAAAGTTTGAGAAACACTGGTTTAGAGCATAAGAAACAAATAAAGAAAAAAAAAAATATTTGAAAAATTATATTTTATTTATATGTTATGCTATGTCCTCTGCAGTGGACAAAAAAGTTTAAAAAATAAAATGACATGTATAGGCAAAAACAATGTGATTTTTTTTAAATCACCAATCAATTTTTAGGCTTCAGGATTATTTTTAAACCAAACTTTGTATAAAGATGATTCTCAACTACGTTATGAAAGATATAATGGAATTAATTGATATACCATTTTACTCTATATGTGGGTAAAATAGCCATACATGGGTTTTCCCATTCAATACAATGTATCTATACACTATCTAATTTGCATATTATTGTGTTCTTGGAGCAACATGCAATGAAAAAAGAGTAATAATTGGCAACATTTTCATAATAATATCTGATAATAGGAATATTGTTGCATAATTTTATTCCCTATTCACTTGTTGTATCTCCTAAAATGCCTGATAAACATGATTTAAGTCCAGGGGTGTATTCCAGAAAGCAGGGTTAACTTACTGTCACATATACCCTGAACTCTCGGTTGATTAACCCAAACCTTGCTTACTCGAGGTATGCTGGTTCCAAAAATGCGTCCGGGAGTAAGTTCAGCCAACCCAGAGTATGTTCCCGGTTAACACACAAGACATTCTCAACAGAGCGACGAATCGATGATTCACCATGGAAACAGACGCTAAGAAAAAGCGCGCCATTCTACTTCATTCTTCTTCTTTTGTTTAATGGCGATTTACATAACCTACTTGGTGCACATCACCACCTATTGGGTGGTTGTGCAATAATTTTTAATTTTAATATTGTTTTTTTGATGCTAATTATTTAATAAGATATCACATATATGATATGTATTTTATTATAGAAATTATAGCATAGAAAATGTCCTGTTATAAAGGATAAAAAGCAGATCCATGTGTGAGATGACAATAAAATACATTTATATATTGTATAATATAACATTGTGTATATAACTGTAACTATATAACAAATTTAGATACATTAATATAACCATATTGATAATATAACACACATCTGAATTCCTCTTAAGCTAACTAACCCTTGAACATAACCTGCTCCGGAGCAGGTTATGTTCAGAGAGCAAGTTGCTATGGCTACTTACATACCCTAAAAGTTACCTCCGTTTTTGGAACCAAAAGTTGAGGTTATCCACTTACTTACTCTTAAACATACCCAGGTATGTCACATAACCTGCTTTCTGGAATACCCCCCTGGTGTCCTCTACAGAGGTCATGTATGAAATCAACGTCCTGTTTCATAACAAAGTCATATTTTGATTTGAAACACCATAACATTTTCCTGAGATGTTGATTTATAAACAATTTGAAAATTAATCCGATTTAAATAATTACAAAATATTATCATATTTCCATAAGAGTGCTAATTTTCATTTTCAGTCATATTTAATGACCAAGAAGTTGTTGTTGACATGGCGAAACCTCTAAAAACTTGATATCTCTGCAAAGCCCTGAATGTGCTCTTCACAGGACATCCAGACTTAAAACTATGACATGTATAATGTCAGAGAAAATCACTAAAATACAATGCCCACTACAGAGGACAGAAGTCTATTCCTGGGTCCCAGGAGGATATACCAAAACTATTTAAATTGTGTTGTCTGTGTGCGCCATTTTATTTTATTTTTTTATTTTTATACATCATCTCCATATAGTTTTAGCAACTGCCCACCTTGTAATTACATTTTCCAGCATTAATACGTATCAATTCGAAAGTTTAAACATGCTAATAAAAGTGACGTGTAGCCATGTATGGAGTCCCATACTCTGGATCTGTGATCTGCATTTCACCCATCCAAGTGCGCGCACACACACACACACACACACACACCCAGAGCAGTGGGCAGACATGTGAATAGCCTTCATTTGTTCTGAGAATAGAAATGGCTTCATTTTCCGCATTGGAATTTCTCCACAATTTGTAACATTCTAAAACAACATTCGGAGGCAATAAATAGGCCCTACTACATTAAAGTTAGCATTCTATCTGCATGTGTTTAGCGATTAGAATATAAAGCTTACACAATGTTTATCATAAACTAGCGCTAAGACCCAGAATCTGGAGCCGCTGATGGTAACAATACAAGATAATGATCACTCGAAATTCATCATGCTTATAATACACTTCTCGCTTGATTACACATATAACAATCTTAAGATTTAATTTCCTTGTCGCTGTCTATTGAACAATAACGTTTTCTTTAAAACCAAAACTAATGCAATTTCTTTGCCGATACCGTCGAAAGAGCCTCGACTCTTCCCCCGCCAAGGTTTGTTTGGCTATTTGTAGGTAGCCAGAGGCAACAGTACAGAATTGACCAATCAGAATTAAGCATACTATTACTGACAAGGTACATATAAGAAACCTCAACTAGCCTGCCGTGTTTAATAAACGCTACTTTTTTTGAAGAGGACAGAGGATTATACATCTAAATGTAAAAAATTATAAGCTTTTAAATCTTAAACGTCACGCACATCATAATCAGACAAGGATGGTGTATCTGCATCAGTTTGTCGACTCTACTGTACAGCAGAGGCTGGATAGATGGATGGACCCAAATACTGAAAAATCCTGAAGGAATCTGCAAGTGCAGAGTAAAAATATGGACGATTCATCTTACAACAAACAGCAAAAGACCCTCAGAAAAACCATCAATACAATGAGGCGTTTAAATTTGAAAGTGTTCAAAAATGGCCCCCATTCAACCGTCATGCTTTGTTGCTAATGAACTAAATATCTCTTAGTAACTCTAAAGTAACAATAATAACACACAGAGTGCTTTTTAATCACTGGGGAAAACACTTAAACTTGAGGACAAAAATGCTTTTTATTGTGATATTGTGAAATGTATAGCAGCAAACTATGACAAACACAAAAAAAAAATAATCTGCAAAATATATAGGCCTAACTGGTCTTGACATTTCTTTCTCTTAAATAAATAGCTGAATGCAATGAGAAACAATAGTGATTGATCTTACCACGCACATTTATAGTTGGTTTACAATAAAAAGATGAATCTTTGTTGTACTTAAATGTTCACATACAATCTGCCTCCACAAACCAGGAAATAATCCATTAAATGCCCAGACCCATCGCACACTGGAGAGGACACATTCATCAGGTAGTAAATATTCTTCAGCTCAACATTCCTGGCACAAAATTTAGCCATAAAAACATGTGGATGGTGACTAAGCCCAAAATTTCAGGCAGCCTATTAGACTGCTGTTGCCATATGACTTGCAGCCAACACCAGTCTGATAAGCTACCTGACAGAATGGGACAACATACTGAAACATGCTACTTCTGAAAGTTTATACAAGTGAGTACATAAGCTGTCAGAGAGAGAGATAGAACGACAGATGGATAGATACATAGAATGACAGAACGATAGATAGATATAGATAGATATAGATAGATATAGATAGATATAGATAGATAGATATAGATAGATATAGATAGATATAGATAGATATAGATAGATAGCCTTTCACATACCTTGGGCTGGATCCTACAACTTGTCATCCATTGGTCTGAACCCAAAGAAATACATTTTCATAGTTTTTTTTTTTTTTTGGGAGAGGGGGGTAATAATTCACAGATTAACGTAAAACGCACATGTAACACAGCAGATGTATTAATCAATTTAATGTTACTTCTGAGAGAAATTATAGTTAGCCACACAAATATTTCAGCCCAAAATAAGAAAAGAGGAAAATATGGATCAACTTATGGTTTTAGTTCAAATGTCAAAGGTTGTAATGCACAAACAAATGCAAATATCACATCTTCTGTTTCTTGGGTTAAAAGTTACATCCACTATTTTGTGACATTTTGGTTTAAGAACTCCAGAGAATAAACATCATGTGCGTATAGTCAAAACATTATTTACAAGATGTGCAAACTATTTAGAAACCACAATGATCTGAGTTGATATTGCTATCCTCTTCAAACAGTTAAAGAAATACAAAATGACATCAATATTGATTAAAAAAAACTATCCCTGAAAATTCCAATCACAAAACCTCGCAAAACAGACCCTGCCCATCCATACCTGTATGTTAGAAATTAAATAAGTCAATCTATTGATTAAGAACTGTATTCACTTCAATGGAAGCATGACCTCCAAATGTTGCATAAGGCATTGCAACAAATATGACTCCACACAGCCTGTTAGCTAGACTGCCTTGGTTCTGTTAAGACAAAAATCTCTAAATGTTAAATCGGATTTTAAATAGTCGAGCACACTACAGACAAATGAAGAGGGACTTCACGTAACTAAAGGGATCTGAATGAATATTAACATACAGAAGCGCACATAAATCAGTGCTCATGTAGCAGTTTTAGCTTAAATATTTCGTAGGTTCCAAAACAGGAGCGTGAGATGTTTTTCTGTGAGTCCGTCATTTTGTTTTCTCCTCTGAGTACTTCTTCTGCTGGAGACGCTTGGAGTAGCTCTGTGCCATGGAGTTAATGATGGACATAATAAAATAGCACACCATGACCAGCACCACTTTCTCAAATACCCACGAGAGCCAGCTTTCACCCTGCACAGGGGGGAAAAAAAGTGTATATGAAAATAAAATATTATTTAAAAAAAATTTAAATTAAATTTGTCTTAATCAAGGGAA
>RJVU01047119.1:1051231-1076121 GCA_003731715.1 Anabarilius grahami
TATTGTAACATTTAATATTAATAATATTAATATAATAATTATATATTATATTACATATATACACACACACACAAAACCCATGTTTTTTTGATTATCCTTTTTTAAAGAAGTGATATCGTACTTGTTGCAGGGTCTGGAATAATTTTTTTTTTAGGTCTGCTGAATCCTATTCCCGGAAGTCAACTTCCAGCAGACTTTAGTTCAAACCCTGCTCTACTGAAACCAAACAGCTCAATTAACTGGTTCAAGTGTGCTGAAACTAAGAGCAGAACTGAGAACTTTAGTACTTAAAGGGCCAAGACTGCACTGTGAAACTCACCCACATGCAGGCCTCAAGCCGAACCTTCGACATGATGGTCCACAATGAGATGCTCTCCTGTAGGACCTCCTCCTCTGGACACACTATCTGAGCTGGGTAGGGTGGCTCAGGGAAGTTCACTGAGCCACATTCATATGCAGCCAGGGTGACAGAAGCTATGTGTGGACCCTGGAGAAAATGATGCAATCACATGTTTACAGACTGAAATAATACTTCACGTGAGCATGAACATTTGTTGCCCATAAGCGCTGTCACATGCATATCTTAATGCATTTCTAAGAATAGTACCTTACGAGTAAGATAAACAATTGTTTGCTGACCAAGTACGTAAGACTTCCACAAATGTACGTGTCATTCGATGCAACTGCAAAAATCTTGTGACCTCAATGTAGTGCGATGGAAAAACCACAAAATCTACAAAATGACAATTCATTTGCTAAGTGAAAACAGGCACTGATGTCATTCCTTCCCACAGTCGGTCAATCCGTGGGAGAATATACGTGGGAGAGGAGACTGGACAATATGCCATGTCTAGCATTTTTAACCTCTGATTAACCTTTCTTAACCGAAGGAGGCCCAAATGACTCAGGTGGTACCATTTAGTGGATGGCTACGTTCAAATCAACCTTAATCCAATAGGAAATACTATACAGATGCAACAAATCAAACAGAAACCTTTATTTTGTCACATCAAACATTGTTTTATAACAGAATGCGAAGGGATATCTAAGATCTGCACTAAAAAGCCTGTTAAACCCAAACCCAGTCTAAATATTGATGTGGTCTTAGGTTACTCTTCTGACGGTTGGGATCTTTACAGTCAGAGGTGATGTCAGCCAATCAGGACCATCATAGGTTAGTCACAGTCAGAGGAATTAACTCACAACGGTGTCACGGCAAAGAGCCTGATACGGCAACTGTTTTATATGGTTACTCAGTGCAATTGAGTTTATTTCCCAGGCACTGAAACCTGACGCAGACCACTTCCCAAACTTAATCATTAGATGCAAATGAGATGTAGTTTTGATTAAAAAATATTATACTAGGTGTTTTTTCTACAATGTTTAGAAAAGGATTTTTGATGAGAAACAATCTATTTGAAATAAATGCTGTTCTTTTGAACTTTTGTTCTTTTCAACTTTTTGAGCAATCTAGAACTAGTGGACCAATGGTGACGCTTAAAGGTGCAATATGTAATTATTTTGTCCGCTAGAGGTCGTTAGAAGCCTATTCAAAACAAAGGCGTATCTTGAAGATGCCAAGTTTGAGAGCGGAATCTTGGGAGGTGGTCTCTACCTCAACGGACGTGCAAAAGAATAGGGATAGGACTCGGGAAAATATCATGTTCATGGATGCGATTATTAATGTTACTGTAGTATGAAGCAGAGCAGGGCCGAGTGTTGTGGGAGCTGAACGAGGCCGCTGGAGCGATTGCGCAACACACGCCTCACGAGCAGCGGAACTTTTATTATGACACAGTCGCCGGCGCCGCTTCCGCTTTTCCGGTCATGAGTATGAGGTAACACAGCTCTGTTTATCATATTAGATACATTTGAGTGTGTTGAAAATCATGTTATAACATTACTCTGTGCGTTCGCTCGGCGGCTGCTGTGAGACACTTGTTTGACACACACTGCAGTAAGATTTTAGTGTCATCCAATTCATTTTAAAACGTATTGTATGATGGAGAAAATGCTGCATTACTGTTACTAAAAATAAAGCTTCATCTGATTATGCTATATTAGCTACTTGACAAAATAGTGTTTTTCTCTGAGGCATGGTAAAGCATGGTACTCGCAAAAAATCAAGAAAATTGATTTAAACAATAAGACTAAACGTGTTGAGCTATTTAACAACAATTCGTTTTCTTTCTATAAATATATCAAAACAGTTGTCTATTAAAACGTGTACTATATTAAAGCGTCTTTGGTGTTTCCATGGTTTCTACAAAATAAAACCAGAAACCGAGGCAGACCGAGGGTAACGCAATTGACCGCCGACCGAGGGTATGACGCAATTGACAGGCGACTCCTCACACGTCCCGGAGCCTTGGTTAAAATTGCAATTTTCTCACGATTTACAAATAGTTGGAAACATTTGGGATATTGTAAGTACTCAAGTGAGTGGTTTTTGGATATTTTACTGCAAAAATATTACATATTGCACCTTTAAGCCCGCCCTAATTTACATGACATTCAAACTGCAACATTTGGAAAAGCAAGAGCAGAACGTAGAAAGAAGTGCAAAGACAAAAACAGCACAAGCGTACAAAAGAGTAAAATATGAGCAGAAAATGTAAGAAGTACAGAGTAATAAAAGCAAAGGAAAACAACTTTTAAGAACACAAACAAGTTTAAGATTTGTGCAATATAATTTTTAATGTGTTTAAAGCTGAGATTCATGCTTGTTATTTTTTTAAATGCGCTTTTAATTTTTCTATTCACGCTGCTTATATTTTCATCCGTGACCACGTTCTTTGCCATTCTGATCATTTTGCATTATTTGTTTCAGTTTGTGCAATATATTTTTACGTGTGTTTTTGATTCATGCTTATTTTTTGATCCGTGACCGCAATAATTTAGGCGGGAATCTAACCCCATATTAGTGGCCTGTTGGTCTGATGGTAAGAGAGAAGATCAGATAAGTAGTTTGGTGCCGAACCTACCAGGGACTACTAAAACAACAATACCTTAAACTGGATTCTATACTCAATGGGAAGCCAGCGCAAACTAGCCAAAACAGGAGTAATACTTTCCCTTCTAGTCCGTGTTAAAAGACTGGCTGCGGTATTTTGGACCAACTGGAGGCGAGAAAAACAAGATTGAGCGACCCCTAAATACAATATGTTACAGTAGTCCAGTCTTGATGAAATAAATGCATGGATAATGGCTTCCAAGTCCCTAAATGAAATAAAAGATTTGATTTTGGCAATCATCCTAAGCAGAAAAAAATTCTGATTTAACAACTGTTTATTTGTTTATCAAATTTAAGTGGCAGGTAAAAAATGACTCCCAAATTTCTTGCATAAGTACCTATAGTGCTAGTTAAAAATTATTAAGCAGCACAACTGTTCTCAACTTTGATAAGAAGAAATGTTACTTTAGCAGCAAATCAGCATATTAGAATGATTTCTGAAGGATCATGTGACACTGAAGACTTTAGTAATGATGCTTCAAAAATTAAATACTGCACTATTATATTGTCATTCTAAAGACAAAGTACATTATTAAAATATTATCTAGAAAATATCGTCTACCCTCTACTCAAGTAATGTTAGGTGTATAAAGGTGAAAAAAATCAATTTAAATTTATTTAAAACAGTTTTATAGTTACTTTTGCTTTAACAGCCCTTTAACTAGATTCTCTACTTTAAACATTTTTTAAAAAAATGCACATTTTTATACAAAAGTCTGGTGGTGAAACATTGTGCGTATTTGCACTTTCACATCCCGTTCTTTCACAATGCCGCCCATAGACACACAAACTGAGCGCAAAGTACTAGAATTCCCCAGTGACAAAAGAGGGGTGTGACTTCACCACAGCCAGTGGAAGTGGACACATCTGACCACTGTCTAGCAGTTCAATCTGAGTCAGTGGAAACTGGTGAAAGGTTCTGCTTACAAAATTTGCTGCAGAGAAGCAGAGAGAGGCACATGCTCTCACTGTCACACTATTAATAAACTTCAGAGGAACATCAAGCACATATTCTCTTCCCTTTTGACAGAGGGGCCCTGATAGTTAATCTAGGGGAATACCCAATGCTACGGTATTCAAAAACCCAATGTTTATTAGATTCGATTAAATCGACTGTATTCGATTAAAATTGAACAAACTTTTATCCAGAAAATGCTCTCTAGAATGAGAAATTAAAGGTTTAGTTCACCCAAAAATTAAAATTCTGTCATCATTTACTCACCCTCAAGTTGTTCCAAACCTGTATGAGTTTCTTTCTTCTGTTGCACACAAAAGAAGATATTTTGAAGGCTGTTGGTAACCAAACAGTTGACAGTAACCATTGACTTCCATAGTATTTTTTTTTCCCCTACTATGGAAGTCAATGTGGCCCATCAACTGTCTGGTTACCAACAGCCTTCAAAATATCTTCTTTTGTGTGCAACAGAAAAAAATAAACTCATACATGTTTGGAACAACTTGAGGGTGAGTAAATGATGAGAGAATTTTTTATTTTTGGGTGAAGAATCCCTTTAAGTCTAGATTTCAGTTCACTGTTTGAACTCTTACCAAGTACAGGAGGAACGTGTGCAATCCAGTGCCGAGACCAACCGAAGACAAAATACCCAGGCCTACCCAGTAGGCACACCACAGGAACTTCTTCTCCAGGTACTGTACATACTACAAACAATGGCAAACATATTACGCAACACATTAAAGAGTAACTAAGATGCTTCAGAGTAGTTAATACTCTATTAGAGCATGTGAGCAAAACATAATCACTAAATTACTATCTTGCAGAAGGTTTTAAAAGAAAAATGATCATAAAAAAAAGCAACAAAATCATGATTCTAGCAAATACTCAGCTCACCTGCTGATGTGCTCCTTCTATTGAGTAAGCCATTGAGAAAAGTGAAAAAAGGACTACGGTCAAAAATACCACACCTCTTCTCTGCCAAAGCCTGCAAAAAAATAAATAAATAAATAAAATGAATATTAATGATGTAATATGCATTATTAAAGATGGATCTGATAATAATTAATTAAAAATCACAATAAATCATATATTTTGAAGAACCTCATCGTTCAAAAGTTAAGATATTTTAATGTTTTTGAAAGAAGTCTCTTATGCTCATCAAAGCTGCACATATTTGATCAAAATACAGTCGAAAACAGTAATATTGTATGATGTATTATTATTGTATAATCTAAAATTTTTTGTATATTTTGATATGATGGCAAAGGTGAATTTTCAGCATCATTACTCCAGTCTTCAGTGTCACATGATCCTTCAAAAATCGTTCTAATATGTGCTCAAGAAACATTTCTTATTTTTTATAAATGTTGAAAACAGTTGTGCTGCTAAATTTTTTTTGGGGAAACTGACACTTTTTCCGGATTCTTTAATAGAAAAATCAAAAGAACAGCATGTATTTGAAATTAAAATCATTTGTAACATTAGAAATGTCTTTACTGTCACTTTTTAATAAATTTAATGCATCATTGCTGAAAAAAGTCCTACTAACTCTTTTTAATGGTAGTGTATATTGCATTCAGTTCCGTTTTAAGCAAAGAATCTGAATGATACTTATAAATATATATCACTTTTTTCCCATTTCTTGAGCATTGATATGAATTCAGTTTCACCATACAAAGACAGATGTAAATACTTTAGTTAAACCTCCCACAAACTACCTAAAAGACACTCAAAATTTAATTATGAGTGTACAATAAAAGTTTAATTGCTTACTTCCACGTCCATTCTTTCAGGGTAACGAGGGTTTCTAGGAAGAAATACTGTAGTGTGATAAAAGGCCTCCTCCACAACACTAAAGAGAGACGCTCTTCCCTGTCCTGCTGCTTTCTCTCTCTCAGAGATGAATCTGTGGGTACAATCCACAATCCTTTAACATATGATTTAATTATATTTTAAAACAACATGCATCTTTACATTTTCACAAGTATAAAAGTGAGTTCAAACACTACTGATTATTACAACAGGAAGAAAAACATAACATAAATTTAGACTTTTAATTTAATGCGGACTTTAAGATCAATGATGAATCCATCAGTGATGAGGGCAGGTCCGTTTATCGCCACGGCACGTTTTATCTCTGACCCTTGATCAGTTCAGCTGAGACTTTCATGGTGTCTGCCAGCAGGTAATTGATTACATCAGCTTAACAAACCTGTAGAACTGCCATTCTGCTTGTCTTTAGGTCCTAGTCTTTTCTGTGGCTGTTCACATTCTGCTCCATTTGCAGCCATCTCCCACTACTGTTTACAATTCAAACCTGTACACACAAAACAAACATTGTAATGCCACCAGTGAAAATATTACTCAGTGAGGTCATGGTAAGTTTGCCGAGGGCAGACAACCATCCCAAATCAAACTTTGGAAGTGATGACGGTGGTTTGTCATCTCCAAAAAACCTTGAGTGGCTTAGCTGTTAATATTAAGAGAATAAAAGTGATGTATAAAATAATCTGAAGATCACAATATTGTCAGTGGTATTGACAAATAAAGAAGGATATAATGTATTCTAGTACCAGTAAATTCATTTATTTCCACCACAGGACTCTGATCAGCTGTGTAAGTTGTCCTAGGACCTTTAACTAGCACTGAAGCTAACCTAACTAAGCCAGAACTTCATAGTAAAAGATTCAACAACTGTAAGGTTATAGTATAGAGAATTTTTAGCTCTTGCTTGGTAATTAGTGGTTTTCTTAAATAAACAAAATATCATTTTCAGACTCCATTTAACGTTACAGATTATATGCATTTCAGAAAGCACATGTGGGTGATGAACCGGCAAGAATTAGCTGTCTAGGTTAGCTTTGAGTCCGCTGTTTAGATTTTATTTCAGACTCGGCAACGAGTACATAGTGATATTTACATACTTTTAGGCTAAAAAGAGTTAAAAGTGTCATAACAGAGGTAAAGTGAAGGGACACATTCATACCTGCACCACTCTTCCGTCCTGACAGCAGCAATAAGCGACAACAACAGCCACAGGAAATGACTCATGCTCAGCTGTAGAGCAGTGCAGTACTTTCAAAATAAAAGCCGATGCTTAGTGTTATCTATTTTCGATTTTATCAGTAACACTAAAATTAATCGAGATTTATGCTGACGTCTTTTTCACCATGCTCTTATAAAGTGTTTCCTAGAATCTTTTTTATTGACCGTCAGCTTCGGAGTATGTCGATGTCGTTTTACTCAATGAGACAAAAATAGACAGGATATTTTTAGGATGACCCAGAAGGCAATTTAGATTTTCAAGGTCAGTCTTTTACGCTACCAAAAGCGCTTCCGGGATCGTGATTAGAATAACAGACTTCTCACTATTATCTGCCATACTGTTTATGGGAGTCTAAAATGTATTTTGATTTTTAAACGTTGCTTACGTACTTCTCTCTTAAAGACTGATGCAAGCAAACAAGCAGGTTTGTATTCATTTTTAGAAATATCTAGTTACACAATTTTTTAAAGGTGCACTCAGTAATTTTCCCACATTATAAAAAGTTTAAGAAATTAATACTTTTGTAAAATAAGTTTAAAAAGATGTAGATGAAGGTCCCACTCACATTAGTAGCCCCATAAGAAGCGATTTACTGTACATAGAGGGGGAGGGGGGTCGCCTCATGGGGGCCACCATGTTGAGATCACATGATCAGCTGAATATCATTTGTTTGCAAAATAATCAATTATGGCTATTAACTACGAATAAAGTGTTTCTTCCGTTTCTTCCATGATGACTGCTATATTGATCAGCACAACATACATTTTATATATATATATATATATATAATATGTGTGTGTGTACATATGTGTATATATACACTGCCCTCCAAAAGTTTGGAAACACCCCTGGCTAAGTGTGGTTAACTTGACATTATCATTGAAGACCAGCAATAATTATTTTCATTTTGATTACATAATAATGGCAATATATACATGTCAAAGTCAGACATGCCCCTTTGCCAGCTGTGATGCCTGGTTGCTGGTTTAAACTTGGCCCAGGTTTGTAAAAGATTTTTGGGTCAGCACACCTTAATAGCTTCAACAATTGATTGCCAATTAAGTTTAGAATACAATGAACCAATTAGAACCCAGTTTAGGTCAGATAGCTGCTAATAGTGAATATTTTGATTAATCGAAAATTTAAGTTTTTTCTATATATAAACTGTATGTTATAAAATGTTTTCGTAGTTTCTGTTGTCCCTTATCACTGCAAAATTGTCACAAATTAAAAAAGATTCATGCCAATATTGTCCAAACCCCCACTTTTCTAGTGCGTTTCCAAACTTATATATATATTTTTTTATGTATATACACACACACACACACATATACATACAGGTCCTTCTCAAAAAATTAGCATATTGTGATAAAGTTCATTATTTTCCATAATGTAATGATAAAAATTAAACTTTCATATATTTTAGATTCATTGCACACCAACTGAAATATTTCAGGTCTTTTATTGTTTTAATACTGATGATTTTGGCATACAGCTCATGAAAACCCAAAATTCCTATCTCAAAAAATTAGCATATCATGAAAAGGTTCTCTAAACGAGCTATTAACCTAATCATCTGAATCAACTAATTAACTCTAAACACCTGCAAAAGATTCCTGAGGCTTTTAAAAACTCCCAGCCTGGTTCATTACTCAAAACCGCAATCATGGGTAAGACTGCCGACCTGACTGCTGTCCAGAAGGCCATCATTGACACCCTCAAGCGAGAGGGTAAGACACAGAAAGAAATTTCTGAACGAATAGGCTGTTCCCAGAGTGCTGTATCAAGGCACCTCAGTGGGAAGTCTGTGGGAAGGAAAAAGTGTGGCAAAAAACGCTGCACAACGAGAAGAGGTGACCGGACCCTGAGGAAGATTGTGGAGAAGGACCGATTCCAGACCTTGGGGGACCTGCGGAAGCAGTGGACTGAGTCTGGAGTAGAAACATCCAGAGCCACCGTGCACAGGCGTGTGCAGGAAATGGGCTACAGGTGCCGCATTCCCCAGGTCAAGCCACTTTTGAACCAGAAACAGCGGCAGAAGCGCCTGACCTGGGCTACAGAGAAGCAGCACTGGACTGTTGCTCAGTGGTCCAAAGTCATTCGGAAATCAAGGTGCCAGAGTCTGGAGGAAGACTGGGGAGAAGGAAATGCCAAAATGCCTGAAGTCCAGTGTCAAGTTCCCACAGTCAGTGATGGTCTGGGGTGCCATGTCAGCTGCTGGTGTTGGTCCACTGTGTTTTATCAAGGGCAGGGTCAATGCAGCTAGCTATCAGGAGATTTTGGAGCACTTCATGCTTCCATCTGCTGAAAAGCTTTATGGAGATGAAGATTTCGTTTTTCAGCACGACCTGGCACCTGCTCACAGTGCCAAAACCACTGGTAAATGGTTTACTGACCATGGTATTACTGTGCTCAATTGGCCTGCCAACTCTCCTGACCTGAACCCCATAGAGAATCTGTGGGATATTGTGAAGAGAAAGTTGAGAGACGCAAGACCCAACACTCTGGATGAGCTTAAGGCCGCTATCGAAGCATCCTGGGCCTCCATAACACCTCAGCAGTGCCACAGGCTGATTGCCTCCATGCCACGCCGCATTGAAGCAGTCATTTCTGCAAAAGGATTCCCGACCAAGTATTGAGTGCATAACTGAACATAATTATTTGAAGGTTGACTTTTTTTGTATTAAAAACACTTTTCTTTTATTGGTCGGATGAAATATGCTAATTTTTTGAGATAGGAATTTTGGGTTTTCATGAGCTGTATGCCAAAATCATCAGTATTAAAACAATAAAAGACCTGAAATATTTCAGTTGGTGTGCAATGAATCTAAAATAACTGAAAGTTTAATTTTTATCATTACATTATGGAAAATAATGAACTTTATCACAATATGCTAATTTTTTGAGAAGGACCTGTATATATAAATATAAATTACTGCACATCTTTAATGGCTACTGTGTGTTTTGTGGAAAAATAAAGTGGCAAGATATATGATGGAGAACGGATGAGTTTCATTTTAATCTTTGCCAATTTACAATCAAGCCACCAAAATAATCACAATCCTTTGAATTTATTTCCCTATTTTCTGAGTCTGCAGATCGCACACAAATCTTACAGGTGGACAAGCATTGGTATCCATTTGTGTATTCATTCTTCTGTACACTCCAAATAGTGAGCTAGAACAGCACGACACCTGGCACACACAAACCTCAATACAAAGAATTGGATGAGTAAACACAGAAGTCAGAGGAATCAATGTATCCCTTGCTCATTTATGGAAATGGATTCACACAAGAAAGAGCACTGTATTCAATACAAGGAAAGGTCACCTGTTACACATGGAGTGAATGAGATGTTAACAACTACGAAGTCGATCGGGGAAACCCGTTTAGGCTAAGGGATTAAAATCGTTTACTATATCCATGTCTGTATGCGCTTAAAATGTCCATACAGCTACATATTTGTGTAGAATATCAGATTATTACTTAGTGTTAGCTAAATGTACCCATGGATGCAAATATTGTTTTAACCTTTTTCAGAATATACAATAATGAAATGCATTAAACAGACTGACAGTGTAAGCTCTTCACATACAATACATCAAAATTAAGAGATTCTACATTAGTTTCCTCTCACAACAGAGTGCAAATCAGATGCTTCACGACATATTTTAAGGTTAATTGCTCTTCTCAACACTCCATTTACATACACAACCCATTGCCCCCTTAAAAAAATCAGCTCACAAAAAAAGAAACTAGTGATATAAGTAGCCTTAAATATATGGAATGTGAAATAACAAAAAAAAAAAAAAAAAGAGGTCCGATTATTTTCTTTGACAACACAAATAAAAATGAAGTCCTTCATTGCATTTTAAGGAAAATAATTTAAAATGTGTAACTTTTTTTTTTACTTTATATAACCTTGTGTGTAGACCACAATAAGCTAGTAAGGAACTTAAGGAGAGATGGATGGACAGCTGTGGGCAGGAGGGCTTTACATGCCATAGCCGAAGCCTGGCTGTGCGGGTTGGCCGTAGCCAGTCGCCGTGGGGTATCCATAGCCGTAAGGCTGCTGTGGGGGTACTGCGACATTGGGGCCTGCAGTGAGCATCAGCTGGGGTGTGCCTGGGAAAAATTATTGAATACTATGAAAAATGGTTGAGCATGATCACAAAAACAATCTACATCAAGTTGATCCACTTATTTAAAAGGTTTGGAATGCAATTGTAAATTATTTGAAATCAGACTACTCAGCATTTGTAACAGTAGCTGTGTTTACATGAACCCTAATAATCCATTTGTAATCAGACTAGTTGCACAGTCAGAATAAACGTCACATGGTAAGGGGTAGTTTAAGCCTTTTCTAATCAGTAAGGTAGCCTATGTAAACACTTGACCGGATTGAAAACCTTAACTGGAAAGATCTGCACATGTGCAATGACATTGACACACAGAATCAGCTGTTGTTGTTGTTTAATATAGTGTCATAAATGACTATTGTGTGAATCTAAAAATCTCTTTCCACTCATCATCTGTGAAGTGCTGCAGGACCATGTCCCACCAGTGATTGCTGTGACCTGAAATAAGCCGCGTTTCCACTGAAATTACCCGGAACAATTTGTTCAGTTCCTGAACATTGAAAAAGCACTACCTCGCGAGCAGGGACTGTTTGAGGGGGAAATTTTTACCTGGAACTTCATTTAAGCCCCTTTCCCTGCAGTCAAACAACACCGAGTACCACCCTAAAGTCCCTAGCTCCTGGGGAAAGTTCCTGCAGTGGAAACGCAGCTATAGATAAATATTAAGGGCATGTTTACATGACGTACAGACGAAAACGTTATCAAAACGAACCCCGTTCACACAGATCCGTGAAAACAACTAAAACTGCTGTATTATTTATGCCAGGCCAGTAGTTGGCGATGTCACTTTGTAAAGAAACACTACGTGCCTAAAGATATACTGAACACTCAATACACATGCGCATGACGTCACCGCTTTCACAAATTCAAGTTTTTGTAGTTTTTATTTGATGATAACAGTATCTTTTTCAAAAACGTGCACTTTAAAGGTCCCATGGCATGAAAATTTCACTTTATGAGGTTTTTTAAAAATAATATGAGTTCCCCTAGCCTGCATATGGTCCCCCAGAGGCTAGAAAAGGCGATGGGTGTAAACCGAGCCCTGGGTGTTTTGCTCAGACGGCCCAATCTGGAATCTTCCCCATATGTTGTCATAAGGGGAAAGGTTACCTCCCCTTTCTCTGCGTTGCCCGCCCATGAGAAAATGAGCTACTACATTGAGATTCGAGCACAATGTATTTTTTTTCCTCGAGAGACATCATGCCTTGCAAACGAGCGAAGCATGGCAGTTGCTCAGTGTTTGGATGTACAAATGAACACCTTAGTATTTTTTTAGTTCCTTCATCCGAGCCTATGAATAAACAATGGGTTAATTTTATTTTCTCTGGTAATGCACTGATACAACTTCCCAAAGTTTTGTATGTCTGCGACACACATTTACCGACGACTGTTTCCTCAACGTTGGCCAATACAGCCCAGTTACTGTCGCTAATGTAAAGTTAGACAGCATCAAGTATGTGTGTGAATACACACACTGTAACGCGAGTGTTGTACATTCCTTTGTTGTTTGGATAACAGTTCTGCTGTGGTGTTAGAGCTTGATGTCATCGTAATAAGATTGTAAAAACTTTTAAGATTTATGAAATATAAAATATGTAAACAAATAAATGATGTTGGCATGGTAGCACATTTTCCACAACAGCACCTATCCGAAAAGGTATTTGTAATAATGGCAGAAGTCTGACTAATTTAGTTGCGCTGGTTAGTGTCTATAGCTGATAATTATATTATATATATATATACGATAGCAAATCAGATGAACACGAAGAGCCAACAATGTAGGCTAGCATTAGCTACATGATAATAACTAACAGCATACATAAACCAACTAAAGTACCATTTTAAACTAACCATTCTGAGACATCCTGCTGTAGCTGTTGAGTTGCAACTTCTTCATCCGGTGCTTCTCCATCTGGGTCAAACTGTAAAACTTAAACGACTGCGTGTCTACGAGCCATTGCGATACATCCACTGTCAACTTTAGCGCATGGTACCTTAGCCGCAAGCTGGTTAAGGCCACACCCACCCTCAACCTTGCCCCGCCTCTCTCCTCCTCATTAGCATTTAAAGCTACAGACCCAGAAACGGCACGTCTTGAGGAAACCTCATTGTGGGACTGGCTTGTAGTGGCTGAAATTCTGCACCAAGGCTGAATTTTGGGAAAGAGACTTCAGATACAGTACTAGGGACCACTTAGGCCTATATAAAAGCATCCAAAAAGTAGCATGTCATGGGACCTTTAAAACCCGTTTTCACACCCCCAAAACACCGTTGTTGTGCAAATGAATCACCAAAAAAAGGCACAAGTTTTCCGTTTTTAGTTCAAAATGGTGTAGTGTAAATGTATGGTTTGTAAAACAAAGAAAAGGATGATGGTTAGTATGCAACAACTGTGGGAAACTCAGTAACGTGCAATGCGCGCATGTCAAAATCCGATAAAATTTCAAGCTTCTGACATGATCGCGCACATCAACCCCTTACCTTCAACATCATCTTATTTAGCGTTCATGTAAACACTATATTCGGATTCATCAGTCGGAATGATTTAATTCTGACTGAAACAAATGTTGTCCATGTAAACTTAGCTAGTGATACTGTGCATATTTGGTATTTTAAGTTTACTGCAGATATGTTTGAGTGAAATATTACACTATATATGTAAGTTAAATATAAAGTTCATACTTGTTAGCATTAAACAAAATATCAAAACAAAAAAACACCAAACAAAACAATTGCAAAACAAGAACCAAACCAAACAAAAGCTAAACAAACCAAATACACAAAACAAAAAAGCAAAAATTATTTTTTAACAATATTTTAAAACAAAAACATAAAATATAGATAAAATTAGATGAAGGGGCAGCACAAAGGTCTTACCATAGACAATGGGTTGTGCCTCTGTGAGCTGTTCTTCCTCTTTCCTCAAAGACTCCGAAGCATCCAACTTATCAACCTGAATGAAGAGCGAGAAAGAAGGACAAAAGAGGAAGAGTAAGAAAAGATAAATACCTTGAAGAAAGGGGGGTAATGACTGATGGAAGGGACCATTCATGGGAGATGCATAAAGCCAAGCTTTAATACAAGGTGCACACGCTTTCAAAGCAGGTCTCAGGGCACAAGCTTCTTGCCAAGGCACTCCATACCCGATGACAAACCACTGAAACAAGCATCCTACTATGTACTATTAGTCTATGCATTTCACATGTAATCATGGACACTATGGCTTTTTATGTCCTCTATGATTCGGTCAATAACAGAAGACATGGTACTAATAGTAGATGGTCCCCCATACAGTCAGTCAGTATCCTATTATTTAACAGTGCATATGTAGAAAACAGAACCCTCTTAAGGTGCGGTCACATTAGTGAAATATCGGTGCAATTTCACGGGGAAAAGAAGTCCATTGTCAAGTTTATCAGAGCATAAATCATAGCTCACACATGAGACAGCTTTCTATTGGTCAGTACAGTGAATTCTAATGACCAACTTAGACCTGATGCGAAATTTGTTTGGGGAAATCTTTCGTCCTCACGTGAAACTCCCAAATGCATAGATTCCTGGATTTCACCCGTGAAAATTTGCAGAACAACAGTAAATGTGACCGCACCTTTAGTCAAACTGAAGGTCTAACTTGATGTTATGTGTGAAGAAATGCTGTGTGAATATTTTAATGGAAGGACGCTGCTCATTGGACAGGTTGCCCCTGCGAGGAAAAGGAAGTCATTGCAAAAATGATATAAACGAAAACTTACTAAAGTCCTATAGGCGTCTTACCACCATAAAATAACCCAAATTATAATAATCTGATATAGCTGACAAACATGACCAATAAGCAAGTAAAAGCTGAGTTACAAAGGTTAGAGTCTCCTGGGTGTCTTACCCATCCTTGAGTGATTTGAATTATGATTTAAAGCAATAGTTCACCTAAAAAGTGCAATTCTGTCCTCATTTATCACCCTCATTTCATTTTAAATCTGTATGACTTTTTTATTTCCATGAAACACAAAAGGAATCATTTTGAAGAATGTTCAAGCAGCTCTTTCTCATATTATGAAAGTGAATGGGGACTGGGGTTGTTGAGCACCAAAAAATAAAAAAGTACCATAAAAGTGGTCCTTGTGACTATATTCCAAGTCTTCTGAAGTGAGAAGATAACTGTGTGAGGAAATTTGACTTTTATTGTAAATTTTATTTTATGGAAAAGAGCACCTGGAATATTCTTCAAAATTTCTCCTTTTGCGTTTCACAGTAGAAATAAAGTCACAAGTCTGCAATGACTTGAGCGTGAGTAAATAGTTACAAAATGTTCATTTTGGGGTGAACTATTCCTTTAAAAGTTAAAAGGCATTTGGGTTCAGTTCTCTACATAGAGCTGGTGTCAACATTTCAAAGTTAAAGAATTATGTTGTTGAGTAGGCTTAAAAGAGATCGGCATGTCAAAGTTTCGTTGAGAGGGAGAAATCATGCCACAGGTGTAGGTGTAGTTTGTTATTCCTATGTTAAAAAGAGTGCATGAGAGAAAGGCAGAGTAAGAGTGAGGTGTGACGGGGTGAGAGATGGTTTATTCAGCCATTCACGGCTTCCAGAGGCAGGCAAAGCCAACAGCCACGATCCCTGACCGTTCAAGGGTGCTACTAACATGGTAAAACACATGCTTGTAAAGTATCTACAGCAAACAATGGTTTTATTTTTGTGAAGGACCACACTTTCTCATTGCTGTCGCTAGATTGTAGCTTGAAAGCGAATCGAGCAACCATGCTCCTCTTAGTCCGAGACAAATAACATTCAATTCTGTATGAAATTAAATAAGAATTGTGAAAATGTGGTCACTTCTTTTTGCCGTCATCACATTATTTAACCTAATTACCTATAACTGAATTAGCTGATGAACATTAACAATCTATGATTTTAAATTTAATGGCGGAAAAAAAAGTCTAGTTGACAATGACAACAATCAATGAAATGACCGTTTAGTGGCATTCCTCAGCTAATTCCAGCTTTTTACCATCTACAGGTCTGAGGCAAACTACCACAGCATCTGGCAAACGAATGGTCAGTAATCTAGAGGTAACTCAAGGAAAGTCTAGTTAAGGTGTGTATTTAAAAGCAGCAGAGTGACATGGGAGGGAAGAACTCATGCAGATTCTTCAAAGTTTCAGTCTTCCAAACTACAAGGGTTAAAGATGGAATAAGAGTGAACCTTCACCTTTTCCTTAATTGCATCAACCTGAAAGGAAATTTAAGAGTGGCAGCTTAAGAAAAAAAGCAAACTTAACAATCCAGCATTGCAAAAAGCAGGTAGAGAACAAATGCAGCAATCACCAGAAGTGTTAAAAGAAATGAACAGCGGGAAATCATAGAAGATACAAATCAAATGTCCTCCCTGTTACTCCACTAGCATTTACTTTTCACTGGCTGTTCAAATGAATGAATATTACCTGGTGTAACTAAAAAGGTGATGAAATATTCTTCATGAATAAATGTCTGACCTGAACAGGTTCACGAATGACAGAATTAAAACTTCATAAAACTTAACATGCAGTAGCATGTAAAAAATGTCTTCAAATTATTCAAATATGGAAAGGTACTAAAATTATGTTCCGAAAACCAAACAAGCAGCCTACCTAGACAGCTTTTTAAGTCATTGCATACACTATCATTCAAAAGTTTGCAGTCAATAAGATTTTTTTTAAAGAAATGAATACTTTTATTCAGCAAAGACAAATTAAATTTGACAGTTAAGACATTTTAATGTTAAGAATTTCTATTTTAAATAAATGCTGTTCTTTTAACATTGATTCAAATAATACATGTCTCTCAAGCACCAAATCAGCATATTAGATTGATTTCTGAGGGATCATGTGACACTGAAGACTGAAGGAGACTGTTAAATGAAATTAACAGTTGACAATTAACAGAATTAATTTGCGCAAGCAAATGTCAAAATGAAGAGAGGGTATGCATTGACGTCACTTTCTCGCCGGGATGCCCCATCAGCTGGACTGAGTGGCAAAACATTGTGCAACATGACTGGATTTAATAGGGGAAACTGCGAAAACGGGAGTAAAACAAACTATTACCTTCTTAAATTAAAGGCAGTTGGACACGACGGTGTCCCTTACAACTCACCAAAGAACCAGTGGTCCATGAATCGGGTTTCCTGGCGTTTATATGTACCTGATTTCAACGCTTTAAATACAATATAAGTAGATCTAAATCGGGATTATCACTTATGTCATTGTTATATATCGTCATATCATCCAGCCCTAAAACTCATTATAGACATAACATTATCACTTTCTGTGAAGCTGGTTGGAAACGATGTGTACTGTGAACAGCTATACAAAGAAATTTGACTTGACACTTGGTCACACTTCATGCTTGGATATTCTGGATATTTCAATATATTTTGTATATATTTGTAAAAGTTATCTAGACAACTGTCAGCTGTTACCGTCAGGCAGACAATACAGAGTTCAGCTCTGTAAACAATCCATTTAAGAACTCCTTTGTCCCCCTTTGTAGAACACAAGGCTCATCATAATGGATGTTTTTTTAATAAACACAGACAAAAACTTTAGTTAGGCAGAATATAAGATGGTAAATATTTAGAGTTGTCAATACAATATATGACCTAGTCCTAGGGTGTGATTTTACCCCAAAATTCAACATATCTCTGACACAAAACGGTAACTGCAAATCCACGTTTCGCTCCCTGAAGTCCAGTTGTTTCTGTGAATTGCAGCGATCCATTTGCTTCTCTTTTCGGTAGCTTTCAGCAGTCTGTAAAAAATAGCTCAGATTTCTTGTTGAATCTATTTGTATAGTCGATCGCACAGCTCTTTCCTATTTTAGATGTGTTTTGTGTGTTATTCACAGCACTCACACTAACACCACAGTCTTTTTGCCACTCAGTAGGTGTAACCGCAGTGACTCCCACCTACTGTGACGTCACGTGCATACCTTCTATATCCATTTCATACTGTGCATTTGTGATGCCTAAACTCACTCAATTTTAAACAAATGATTTTAGCTTTTAGCGTTTTAATTTTAATTTACTTAAAAGAATACAAGTCAGTTAGTCATTTATCAATCATAAAATGAAAAATAAAGATGAAAAAGGTCAAAAGAAATGTTTTTACTGAATGGTGTCAATAAATGTTTGTTTTTAGCAAACAGGTAGGGTGCTATGTATTTGTTTATTAGAATACTGCACTGTTAACTCAGCAACATGCTAATGTCAAACTTTATTGGAATAATTTGCAAGTCAAATATATTAGAAGGCAGTCGCTCCAAGTAGCAGCTCACTAGGTTTTGGAACAGAACTAAATGTGTTTCCGCTGAGAAAAGGCTCATTCTAAAGCAAGGGTCTTTAACCGGGGGTCCGCAACCCCTAGGGCAGAGGTCGACAATTAAGTTTGGCATCGGGCCCAAAAATTCACCACTAGATGGCGGGCCACAACATGGTCAAAGGATAATTTGAATTAATTAATGCAACTAGAATTGCCTGTGACAGACTGTTACAGTGTCTTTTGTAACTGGTATTGAGCTGTTACTCTGTTAAATCCTGTAGTAGGACAGTCATTAACAAAAAGCCACATTTGTGTGGCGGTGTCCGGGTTTTACACTGGATAAATTAACCTGACCTGGCAAGTATCTTCATTCACCAACTTGCAAAACAGTCCGCCTTGCTAAAACACACATAGGCCTATGTGGGAGATGCGGAATGGATAAAAATAACTCAAAAAATAAAAGAGGACTTGAATAAGCCCATTAATGGCATGTTTGAGTCATGCTCTTAACGAACTGTTTTATTTCCTCTTTCCATATTGTGAATAATAAATGTATATCATTTTAATTTGCTTGTTACACAATGGAGCCTAGCTTATTGTAATAATTATTTAATGTAGCCTACTTTTACACTCAGAATTATTCCTTGGCATCCTCACGTACTAAACTGCATTTATTTAAATTGTTTGTGTGCCGGAGGTATGCTATTACGTCGTGTGCAGAGTGATGTTAACATTTAAGCTAGCTGGTGAGAGAAAATGGCACTATCAAAGAGTCTAAAGAGGAAAGTTGACAGCGAAAATAGGACACACAAAGAAGAATGGAAAGACAACTATGCGTTCTTACCTAGTTTTGTGAATGCAAAGCCGGTGTTTTCAAAGAATATAACACCGTGTCTACAGCGGACGCGAGTGGCATGATGCAACGCGTCAAAAGATAATAGAACCCATTATAATCAGTGATATTGACTATAAACTGGATGCGGCGCAGTGCGACGCGAGTCATGCAACAACACATTCCAATTTCAGACACTCAGTGATTTGATTCCTAATTGTCAATTTTTAGTTTTCGTAAACTTTAAGCTTTAATGTTTAATTGTCCATCTGACAGTAAAATAAAATGTGAATTTTTAATAAACTTGAATCTAAAGTTCAGGTAAATGTTTATTTGTCAATCTAACTAGTTAACTTGAAATGTATGACTGCAAATCCATTCAAATAACTGTAAACAACTAATGAATCAAGATTTTTATCGCAACATATATACTTTTTATGATGCATAAATATCAATTTTAACAATGAAAAGTAATATACAGGCATTCATGCATGTACAACAACAATAACATGCATAGATCTAATCTACTGTCTTAACATAATAAAACCATCATAATATGGTTGGCTTTTATTAATATCAAAGGCTATATACTTAATATGTAGCTCTGTTTAACACATTTTTGTATAGGGGGTCCCTGCTACATGTCTCTATCGCCTAAGGGGTTTTGCCCTGAAAAACATTGAAGACCCTTATTCTAAAGCACCATCATCGCAAACCATGTCCACCATCAGACCCAGCGGATCCTCTAGATGGAGGCTCACCTTGGTGAGGTACTCCCTCATGACCTGGATGAAGTAGGGCATGGAGAAGTCCATGAGATTGTGCCTCCACGCGGTCTCCAGCACCACGTCGGGCCTCAACAGGTCGTAACAGGTAAACAGGCAGGCGGCAAAACACTCTTTCTTGTCATCCTGCAAGAACCACTGCAGCAGCTCCTCAGCCAGCTCTGTATCCTTTGACTCTGAAGCGTACTGCATTGCGTCCTGTGGAAAAGTGACAAAAACAAAGACTCAGTTGAATGTCCTGCAAAAAAAAGAAAAAAGAAAAAAAGATGCCTCATGTTGACAGTTTTTTAAAATGGGGTCAGTGGGCTGAAAAGGAACGCTATGAGTGCTGTCAATCGATTCGTTTTTTATATTTTTATATTGTAATAATTTCACATTTATTGCCTCAAATGAATGTAGAAAACTTATATAATTTGATTTAGTCACTTAAAATATGTGTTTCATTTAAGATGTTATTTAACTCATTTTAGGAGGATACTCAAAACTGGTATTTTGGCATAATTCTTTGTGTTATTGTTTGTTCAAGCACAAAAGAACTCAATACAAGCGCGTGTCTTTCTGTGCACACAAGTCGTGTGTGTGTCACACAGACACGACATTCACAGGCATTCTTGTTTTTCTTGTGGCGCTTGAATGATTTAAAAGCATTTGTGTGAATAAGAGCGTGATAATATAACGCTAGCCAAATTACGATGGAAAACAGATGCTGCATTAATTGTGTTAAATATTTTTAACGAGTTAAACTGAAAAAAAAATTATAATAAATCGCATGCGTTAATGTGCTAATTTTGACAGCACTAATAGATGTCTTCAATTTCAGCATGGAGGTCCCTCACATATGATCACATTTGAGGGTCAATGACATCTAAAATACTGAAAACTCCTGGTTAAGAGATGAGTGAGACCTTGTAGAGTTTGTCTTTCTTGCAGAGCTCCACACTCTGCTTCCAGCGGTTGTTGCCTTTGAAAAGGTAGGCGGCGATTCGCCTGAACTCAATGAGTTCATGCTTCTCCAGGCTCTGAGCCAGAGATATGTTGTCGAAGTTGTCGTAGGCATCGATGGATGTGCGCAGAGCCTGTGGAAAAATAAACAAAACAAAAGACGGTAGATTGCAAAGAGACTGTTTATAAAATGACAGTCCGGGTCCAAAATGGCACATTTGATTCATACCTGATAATCCTCCTCTGTGATGAAGAGATTATTTAGTGCCTCATTTACAGCCTTGTTGTTGTGGTTCTGTACAGATCTCAGGTAAGGTTTCACCAAAGGCAACTGCTTGACCTAAAATAAACAAATCCAAATTATTGGATCTTTCCTGGTTTAAAACAACCAACTGGTTGTAACAGTAAGCAACATTTTGCACAGTACCTTGCTGAAGAAGTTGACAGCACGAGTATGGTCAAGACGTGGAGACAGTACGATCAAGAGGTCGTTCAGTAACAGCGGTTTAAACTCCAGGTAGAACTGGACGGCTTTGTAATACAGCTCAACGTTAGCCACCTGCAACAAAAATTAACAAAAGAAGGTTAATTTCCTTCACCTGGTGCTGTGTCCGATAAAAAAAAAACCTTTAAATTAATGCGAGCAAACAAAGTTTGAACAAAAGCCTAACTCTGAGTAAGGAGGGACAATACCTTGGTTATGATGTCCTTAAATTGGCTCTCCTTCCAGGCATCTGCAGGATGGTTCATCATGGTGATGATAGCATTGTCATACTCCTCATATTTATCATACAGGAAGACTAGCTCTCCCCAAAGGTGAGCCTGCTCAGCTGCCCTCAAAACCTGAACAGATACATCAAGTGTTTCATTCATCAAATGTAATTTGTTCCATTAATCAATATTGAGCTATGCAAAATACATAGAGTGCGCCTAAATAGAGGGATATATTGTGTTTGCTATTTTTAATGATAGTTTTTTGTTTTTTTTGGCCCCAAAAATATAAACTCCATTTACATCAATCAATATACATTATAAGCAGAGAGACATTTCAGAGTTTACAGAACGGTTTTAGTTCACGGACCTTGGGAATGTTGACTCTGGACCAGAAGAGCTCCAGGTGCTCCCTCATCTTCTGCGGTTTGAATTTGGAGTACAGGATGGCCAATTCTGTGAACATGCCCATGTGAGCGCGCTCCAACCCAAGCGCCGCCTCCAGCATGGTGATCAGCTCCTCGAAATAACCACGGTCCTGATGGAGCAACAACGAACATCAATCAACCCTGCTGGACTCCAAGATGGATAGATACACTAAGGAGGTTCTTCTAGGGCTGGGCGGTATATCGAGTTTGTACGATATATCAATATACATAAGCAATATAGGATGAGGCAATACCTTTTATATTGATATACAGTAGTTCGATACTACGAGTTCATCTGAAAAATTTGTTCTAAACATGAGACATGCTTTATATTAAGGGCTTCAAATAAACTCATAAGATACATTTAGGCCCAATCCCAATTCTACCCCTTACCCCTTCCCCTTTCCCTTTGTTTCGCGCTTTCACGTGAAGGGGTAGGGGTGTCCCAATTCTCATTTGGTTGGAGGGGAAGGGGTAGGGGGAAGGGCCAGGTAGCCCTTCAAATGAAGATTTTTCGGGACCACACTTCAGACGAAGGGGTATGATAAATTTCCAACATGGCCGACCGAGCGAGCAGAGAGACCCACAAATGTAAGTATTTTTTTACGGTAAACAGTATTTTAGTAATAAATAATCACTTGTTTTATGTTGCCTTTAATCTTGTGTTCATGTATACGGTTATGTTCTCCGAAAAAAGATTTGTTAAAATCGCTATGAAAAAAGTTCGCTAATGTTTTTTACTTTATGATAGTTCCACAACATATTTTTTTCATATTTTATTGAAACCCGCGTTGATTTGACAACATAAATTCAAATCCGGTGGCAGCTAACTTGTTTTTTTGCCGCATGCCTGATTAATGTATTGTTTTGTTGTGGTTATGTCCATAAATACGTGTACGTTACATGATATAAACAAAAAGTGCATTCAGTTTGCGTGCTTATTCATCAGTATTGTATGTTCTGTATCAACCAGGGACTCCTGAGGAAACACGCAGGCTTAAACGTCTTGATGACGTGTAACGGTCTAGTAGTGGTGTCCCATTTCTTAGGGGAATATTTTCAGCCCTACCCCTTGACACTCTGTTTCAAGGGGCAAGGGGAAGGGGTAGGCGTAGGGGTAAGGGTAAGGGGAAGGGGAAGGGGTATAAAATAGAATTGGGATTGGGCTTTAATGTATATAGTTTAGCATGGCTTCCCCTGTAGGGTGCTCTGAAAGATACTTGTGCTGTTTAATGTGTTTGAGATGTGGTGTTTTCCTTACATTTCACATGCATATTCTGCATAGAAAGTCATGCAAATATTTCCATTTTGCTGTCAGAAGTGGACGAGTCATGCAAGTCTCCACTAAACTTCACAGACTTCAGTGAACGAGTGCCACCGCACGCCAAACACACGGAGCGCAATAATTCCGACTAAAATATACATTTGGCTAAAATATTTGTTGTTAGACATTAAATGTGCCATATGTATAATTTAAACCTACAAGTGATTTTTATGACAGCAGTAACTGTAGTGACTATTGTAATTAAACGTAGGCGAATATAATTACTATAAGCTCAGATGAGTGAATGTGCGTTCCTCTTACCAGTTAACATTTAGTTTTTTTTACACTTTTTAATTTTTAGTTTAGTAAATTAAAATGATTCTTTAAAAAGAATTATGTTTGTGGATTGTAATGTTGTTACAATGTTAGAATGTAATGTGATTTTAACCCTTTTTTCCCCCACATGGTTACATTCACAATATTTGTTTTCATAGCCTTCAATATGAACATTGTTTGTTTGTAGGACAACATTGGACAAAATGATGAAATAACATTTTAAGTATATACAGATTTTTCTTCTTTTTTTCCCAAATAGAAAAATGTAGAAAAAACCGAGATATATACCGTAAATCGCCATTCAGCCAAAAAATACCAAGATATGATTTTTTTTTTTTTTAGCCATATTGCCCAGCCCAAGGTTCTTCTGAAAGCAAAAACTAAAATGTTCCTCCTGGCAAATTCTTTTCCATGGTTTTTCAAGTTGTTTGTGTTTACTGTATAAGGGTTTTAAAAAAAACATCATGACAATTATTATATTACTTGCTGTTTTGTTTGTAATCCTATAGAATTTATAGTTATATATGTTTGTAAATAAAACTATTATAGTAAATATTATAGCTTAAAACATATATTCATTATAGAACTTTCCTCAATATTTCCAGTTCTTCCATGACATGGAATCCAGTTGATATTTTATAATCAAACAAAATTAAATAATCCTCAGCCTAACCTGGTAGTAGTTGATGAGCTCCTCAAGTTCATCAGCATGAACGACAATATGTAATCCACACATCTGAGCCAGACGAAACTCCTTTCCGTCAACACAGGCAAAGCAAACCTACGAGCAGAGAACATCTTTGTCAATAATGTACCACCAATGTCTAAAACACAGAATATTAGGAGGCAAGCCAAATGGGATTCAAAATTTTAAAGTCAAAGCAGGTAACCTGCCACTGAAAATGTGCTTTGTCACAGTAGGAAAGTGCAAGAATCCTCTCAATAAATATAACCAGACCTCTTTCCAGGTCCTTGTGCTGTTGGCTTTGCGGGCC
Source organism: Anabarilius grahami (assembly GCA_003731715.1). NCBI lineage: Eukaryota > Metazoa > Chordata > Actinopteri > Cypriniformes > Xenocyprididae > Anabarilius > Anabarilius grahami. The sequence goes on from RJVU01047119.1 coordinate 1,075,970, forward strand.
CCATCGACAGCAGCCTGATACTCCCCGAGATGCACCAGAGTGGAGGCCAGACGGCCGAAGTTGGATACATTGTTATAAAGTAGTTTAGCTGCCTCGTACATCTTCTCGTCATAGCATCGATCTCCAACCTAGACAAAAAAAAAAAAAAAAAA
>RJVU01047119.1:1090282-1115180 GCA_003731715.1 Anabarilius grahami
TATATATATATATATATATATATATATATACACACACACACACTACAGTTCAAAGGTTTCTTCTGCTCACCAAGGCTGCATATATTTGATCACTAATACAGTAAAAACAGTAATATTAATGAAAATTAAATTTTAAAGTAATTGTTTTCTATTTTAAAATATTTTAAAATGTAATTTATTCCTGTGATGGAAAAGCTGAAATTTCAGCATCATTACTCCAGTCTTCAATGTCACATCAGTGTCACAAATATCATTCTTATATGCCAATTTGGCGCTCAAGAAACATTTCTTATTATCAATATTGAGAACAGTTCTGCTTCTTAATATTCTAGTGGAAACGTGACACTTTTTTTCAGGATTCTTTGATGAATAGAAAAACCAAAGGAACATAATTGAAATAGAAATCATTTGTAACATTATAAATGTCTTTACTGTCACTTTTGACCAATTTAATGCATTCTTGCTGAATGCAAGTATTAATCTTTCTTTCAAAACAAACAAAAAAATCTTACTGACCTCAAACGTTTGAACAGTAGTGTATATGTTATAGCCTCTAATGGCCATACACAAGATTTCCAAAATCATTATAATTATGTACAAATCAGAACTGCAACTATAAGACAATCTTAAAATATTCAGTATTTATTGTGATCTTACTATTTTCAAGGTCATAATCCACTTCTCATTCTTACAGTTGACTTGCAGAGTTAAATATATCTAGAAAGTTTCCTTGCAAATCTATCAGTTTACAGACATAGTAGACCTTTGCATTGCATTAACAGTAGTCTGACAAGTGCCAAAACAATATAAAAAAAATTTAAGAGCTCAGCCAAATATTGTTGTTTCGACTAACAACAACAAAATTGATTTAATTTTATGCTAAACAATAGGAATACAGGCTGTCGCAATGTTACATGCATTTTACACAATCCAGACCCCCTCCTTATATGGCTAACCTATCATTCAACATCAACATCACATTTCACAATTCAAAATCCCACAACTCAGGATAGATGAAATTGAACTCACCGTCTGCAAACATAAGAAAGCAGTAAGAAACAAAAAATAAAAAAAGAACAAAAACAAGCAAGAACAGACAAAGCATTTATGACGGCAAGACATTTCCAATGAGCATTTTAAAGGCTAATCTTAACCAAAACATTACAGCAAGAAGTTTTAATACGTAATGAGACAGATGGCTGAGGACATATTTGTTGGAAATATGGAGGGTATTTTACAATAACCATGTCATTTGACAAGACAAAAGTAATACACTGTTACACTAAACTGTCTCGATGAGAAACACAGTCAGCCAAAGGTGTAGTCATGTTATNGGGGGGGGGGAGGAGGGGGGTTGCAGGAAATTTCTATATCATCCCCAAAATTATCATTACATTTCAAAAATCCATGCCTTAACGTGTCCCCCCCCCACTTTTCAAATGTCTTCAACAACCCCGTGTCTTACCTTTAAGAGCAATGACTTTGCTGGCTGGGTTCATGATGGCACTGTCTGCAGAGATGGGCCTGCGGATGGGCGTGTTGGGATCGCTCATGTCAATGATGACAACCTGGGCCTGTTCGCCCACCTTTTCCCGAATGCAGATGAACTTATCTGACTCCATCGTGAGGGTGCTAAACCCGATATTTGCTGGGTTTATGCCCAGGTTCTGGAGCTGTAAGAGGCGGACAGACAATATTTAGCAATGTTAGATACAGTACTTGTATTTTGTACTACTCATGAAGCCTTCATAAACTAAGGATGCCTCTCAAAAGCTAGTGAACTGCCTACCTACACAGCATTTTTGGCACTCAAAATGCTGTCAAGCTATGCTTTATTTTTAATACACAGGTAATAAATGTGTCTGCTGCAAGTTTATTTCAATGTTTACAGGGGGTTTGTGATAAAAAAATAAGGAACTATGGGCACAATCTCATCCTCCCCCACTGAGATGCACCTGTGCAATGAGACAATACACTGTAATGACTCTCAAGTCAACCCAGTTAAGCAACAAATATTCATGAGTTAGCACTCAAATCTTTTAAATATATACATCAATATTGATAAACACTATGTATATACACTATCCGAAAGGTCATGGATTTATTTTAAGGGAGTTTACTATGGAAAACGCCTAAAATATCTCCAAACGAATCGATATTGAACCGAAACAAGATCTTCTGAATCGGAATCGATTCGTGAAATCTGTCAAAATACCCAGCTATATTTACGTACAATTTTACTTCATATATGCGTTTTTAAGGGTGAATAAACGATGACAGAATTTTAATTTTCGTGTTAACTATCGTCAAGAAACGTTTTTAAGCGGTAAACGTGCACAATCCGAGTCAGGTTTTATTCAACCGACATATAAATCACAGCATGTATGCCGCTTTATAAAGCTGGTTTAATCCTTTCACTGCATCCACCTGCATTGGCTGTGTCTAAAAACCTAGTGACCTGCCTATTTTGTGTACCACAAACTCGTTGGATTTGAACATTAATGTTTTCGGGGTCTCAATTGCGGGTTCGAACTTGTGTTTCTAACGTGCAGTATTTTTTTTATGGCGAATTTAATTGAAACGTTCAAAGATGTAGCTCGCGAGTTATTGAGACACAGCCATTGAAATGGATGGGAGGTCATTCATTGAGCTAGCGCTAAAGCTAACAAGCACTGTCACCTCTGTTACAGCAGAGCTACCGATTATTAACACGATAATATTTAGCTGTAGTGAAAACCCACCTGCAGGTGCTCCTGGAAGCGGATAGGAAGGATCTGAGCCATGGTTTGGGCTTTCTGTTCTCAATCCTCCCGGCCGGACTCCTCGCAAAATTTCTCACTAGCTTTAGCGAGCGACGACCTCCTCTCCGCGGACACCCTCGATTCAAAACAGATCAAATGCAGGACTGCTGGTTATATTAGACAAAGAATGAAAATGTCGTGTTTTCGTCGTGTCAAGCCAATCCGCCAGATGGTTGATGTTTTTTTCCTCCCCTCTCTGCACGGATGGGACTCGCTCAGACCCGCAATGGCGGCGGAAACAGCTCAGACTGACAATCCGGAAGCAGCAGCGCGGACTTTGCGGCGGAAGGACATTCGCGATTTCAGCGATTTTTCTAATCAAGCGGGCGACGAGCGAAGCTCTAATTTGGTGTATGTAAGCCTTTAGATACTTAATATTTTAAATATGATTTATAAGCGCCGGTATGAGAAGTCTAATACATGTTAAATAATTCGTTTCATTTTTGCCACATCATTCAGTTCTTCATATTCCATGTACGTCAGTTCCGGCTGCGCTCTAGTAGTGGTGCGTTCGAGAACGAATCGTTGTTTTGAATGAATCTTTTAAGTGAATGAATCCGTCACTGAATCGTTTTCTGAGTATCGAAGGCATTTAAAATTGTTGTGAAGGAGTGTAATACAGCCTTCAAGTGTACACATTCCTCCAAGTTTGTCGAAAGTCGGAATTGAAGTCGGAAACAACAACATAGAAGTAGTCTAAACAAACCAAAGAACTATATTGTGAACAATAAACCCAAATAACTGCACTTGAATTCAAAATATTAATTTCTATCAATTATTTATACATTGTATTACAAACTAAATGTTTTTGTTACATAAAGCAAACTGTGAAAGTTGAGTATTCTCTTTACACCATTCACTACAGGCTTGATTTCCACTCACTGATCTCTATATAGAGATATATTACCTAACATATCGCCCATTTCAATGTCACAACTTGACAACTACAACGGTTCCAGTCATTGAATCAAAAGTTTCTTTTTAGTGTGCTGGATACAGGAATGCAGGACTGCTTTAAAATCTTTTGTCTGCATTCTAAAGATGTAATAAAACAACACCCAATATCAAAAAGTATGAAAAAAACCTATTTATTTACGTAAAAGATTTAAAATATGTGTTTATTACACATTGTGACTCAAGAGCCATATCAAAATCCACAATACCAGAGTGCTGCGGCAGTAAACCAGGATTATGTTCTGAAATCTGAGATTATAAAGTCTTTTATATTTCCTCTGATCCTCTCATGTACCCTTTCTTTGTAGCCTATGCTGTTTTCGCTCCAAGTAGCGAGCACGGGCCTCTGTGATTGAGCTTTCATCATTTCTCTTTTCCAGCTTCTTTGCTGCATCCTCTGTGGCCTCTATTTAAGCAAAAAAATTGTGTTACAAATATATAACACAATCGAAATGTAGCTCTGCCTTTTCAAACGCACCTGCTTGTCTTTTTGCTGCCTCTTTCTTTTCCCATTGGACCATCTCTTCATCAGTTACTTCTTCCCTTGCGACACTACTCAACTCAAAGACGTCGATTTCATGCAGCTTCGGCAACAGGTCCTGCACCCACTCGTAACGGATGGGGCAAACTGTTCTCACGTACACTCGTGAGGTGACCAACACGTCATGGAAGATGATCCAATCCAGCTGCAATTCTTGACCAAAGAGCTGAATATAAGAAGCGGTTTGGTTAAAATAATCACGCAGAAATGAAAACAGGCTTAGAAATTACATTAAAGGGAACCTATTATGCAAAAATTCACTTTTATTAGGTGTTTGAACACAGATGTGTCCACAGTGTGTGTAAACAACCAGCCTGGTAAAAATCCACCCACTCCTTTTTTTATAATCCTCATAAATCAAAGCAATTTCCCCCTATTCTTACGTAAGAGTAGGGAAGCTCCGCCCATGACTGGTGTCGATCTGCCCTATTAGCATAGATACCGCCCTGAGAAAGCCATTTCTGTTTCCTCGCTGTAGCAGCTGGAGATATACAATGTCTGCGCCAAAAAAACATTACAAATGTTCCGTTATTGGATGTACCAACGAACATAAAAGTCTCCATAGACTCTCAGCATCTAAGCCACTGAGGACACTGTGGTTGAATTTCATTTATATAGGAAATGTGCTGAAGAAAGTCAGTAAAGAGTTATATATTTGCGCAAATCATTTTACGCTGATGTGACAATTTTTGCTACCCGCTCAGATTTGAAAACAGTAGGTAGCACAATGCAAATATAGTGTTGGTAGCACAATCTAATAGCATTATTTGTCAGAACACCGGACTGCTTCACAAACAAAGGTCAGTTCAACGCTGGATTTGTACAAAAGATTAACGTGACGGCACATGCTAGTCGATGAGTTGAATCAACTCCACAACAACTACATAAATTTATCCACTAACTGTTCAGAAACGTCCAGTTGCATTCTAGAAGTTGTAACTTCTTCCTGAGTCTCTCAATCAGTGTCCGACTCCGGTTCGAACATGTAAGGCTGAACACCGCTACTGACAATTTATGACATTTTGGCTGCGTGAGATTCTCCAGCTTTGTTGTTGCTGAGTATCCGAAACATGAGCTGTTAAAGCTCCGCCCTCTTCTGGAAAGGGGTCTGGGAGCAGCAGCTCATTTGCATTTAAAGGGATATACACAAAAACGACATGCTTTTGCTCACACCCAAATAGGGGCAAATTTGACAAGCTATAATAAATGATCTGTGGGGTGTTTTGAGCTGAAACTTCACAGACACATTCTGGGGACACTAGAGACTTATATTACATCTTGTGAAAAGTAGTAACATAATAGGTCCCCTTTAAAGTGAGTAAATACTGACAGAATTTTCATTTTTGGATGAACTTTTGGATGGATTTAATTCCTTACACACGATGAAGGGTGAATGATAATGCTCGACCCATGTCCGTCCATGGTGCAGAATGATTTCCCAACGGATCTGAGGAAAACAGAACAGCTTTAATACTGGCTTTACTAAATACAGTTTATGTAATAAAATGACAATATGGCACTCACCGCCTGGCTACATTGGTAAAATAACCCAGGCAAAGGCACTGGCGCAGCAGTTCACTCCTGCTGCCCTCAAACGTCTCATGTGGAAAGTCTTTCTGCTACATAAACAGTCAAAGAACAAGTCGTAAGAATTCAAATAATGAAAGTAAAAGCAAATACTGTTGTAGAGAAAATCTGAATTACCTGCTTCAGGCGTAGAAGAATCTCTCTTAGCTGTGTCTCAACGCTGAAGGCTGACTTCACTGCTCGCCAATGGATCCAGTTCTCTTTGCACCAGGCAGATGGATGGTCGCTATTAGAAGAACGAAAGTAAGAATCAGTATGTCACATGATTTTCATAAAGAGTTATGTATTTATTTAGTCATTTGTTCAAACTTTATGGTCTACCTTGCTCTGCACTTCTCAAAGACACAGAGAAGCATGAGGAAATCATTGGAGCCGCCAGCAGAAGCTGCTATCTCTTTGTGTCGGATCTCTGCTTCCTTTTGTCCTTCTGGTTTACCTAAAAAAAAGGCAATATTGGAATTATCTGATGTATTAGACAATATTAGATTTAATTGGAAAGGACATTTAATTTTACTGTAAAATATCATTATTATTGGGGGAAAAGTATGAATTACCATATAACTTATGGTGAAAATCTGTATAGCCTTCTATTCATTATAATGTTGTGAAATAAAAATCTAAAACATGAATTTTAAGTGAATGATAACATACAGAAATTATTACCTGGTCGAATAAAGATATTCTCTACTGACAGCATGGCGGCTACAGGCAGCATTATGTCCTCACATCCGAGAGCGGCAGCTTTGAGTAGAGCACGAGTAAGATTAGGAGGAAGAGGGAACTCCACCATCAACCTCCCGAGTCTGGTCACTTGACCTCTCCTGCAACAAAAAGCTGATATTAGCATTGAATTTAATTTTGATTATAGAACAGACACACTGAACAACGTGTGTGCCATTATTGACATGTAATGTGAATATCAGCAGTACTGGGGTCAGGATGGGCTTTTGGAAAAATGCTGATGGCTATATTCTACTGTCTCAGCGGTTTCTTGCAATGTAATTATATAACAAGCAAAAGTATCACTTCACCTGTCAATGGCATCATACTGATACAGCTGCTTCAGAGCGGTCAGGATAAACCGTTCCTCTGGACAGTCAAGGTAAGGAAATCTAAATATACCATAATTGAGAAAAACAAAGAGTAAGTGTTCATTTTAATTATGAAGAAACCAATTAAACTATACAAACATAACAATGCAACCCATCAATACCTAACCACATCATGGACACCAAGACATTTCAGTGTGAGAATGACAGACGTAAGACTGGTCCGTTGAATCTCTGGAATGGTGTACTCTGGCATGCATGTTTCCCAGAAGTCTTTACTGTAAATCCTGAAGCATTTTCCTGCAGATGTTCGTCCAGCCCTGCCCGCTCTCTGCTGAGCCTCGCTTCTGTGTGGAAACATTATCAGAACAGAATTAAAAGTGGAAACAAATGGAACTGTTTTTCATTATTTAGACAAACTAGTCAATACCCCACTAAACAGCTTTTTACAAGTACCATAACCCACACTCACTAAGAAATTGATTAATTCATTTCATTTATTCATAATATCAACATCAAAAGCTATATTCATGGCAAAAAAAAGAAACAATTATACTACTAATAAAAGATAATAAAATGAATAAACAAATTAAATAATACATTAAATATAATTTTTAAGAAATCTAAATTGTAGAATTATTTCCAGGTCACACACTTTGAAATTGGTACCACTTCCAAAATATCCAATCCAACCCTTGAGTTGTGGTTTAGCTGTTTCACAAATCCACTGTCAACGATATATCTATAACACAACATAAAAAAGAAATGTTAAACAAATAAAACTGCAATATTTCCTCTGAGTATTATCATGCAATTTTTGATTTCTGTTGTTTTACTGATGCTTGTGTTATACTGTTTCTACCTGATTCCATCAATTGTGAGTGAAGTTGCAGCAATATTTGTCGCTACCACACACTTCCTCACACCTTTTGGCGCAGGCTGAAATATTTGCCTTTGCTGATCTGTAAAAAATATATATATATATATCATCATACACAAGATTTCACTCTATTTTGTCATTGAGACAAATCTTAAGTCAGGCTAACCTGTTGGCATGGATCCATACAAAGGTAGGATGAGAAGCCCTTCAACAGTTTGGTCATGGACATCGTAACGGTAGTCTAAGACCTCAGCCTTCTCAAAAAGCGAATCACAGGCTTTCTCGATTTCAGATTGTCCTGTTAAAAAAACACAAGCACAAAGCTACAAACTAAAGAGGAAAATTGAAAATATCATAAATACTCTTAAATAAAAACCTGTACACTACCCTTCAAAATTTTGAGTGGGTAAGATTTTTTATTGTTTTTGAAAGAAGTCTCTTAAGGCCCCGATATACTCATGGTTCTTTTTCGTTCTTTGCTTTGGGGTAAAAAAAAAAATTGAAATACATGAGCACACACTGATAAGAGCGCCATTTAGATGAATGTTAATATGTGCTCCACGCTTTCCTTTCAGTAACAAAATAAACACACAACAATGACAGCGGTGAGAAAACAGTAGTTAAGAAAGCATCTTTTCATAGCGACGTAGATGTTTGCAAGAGCTCTGCAATTCAGCACTCCAGTAAAGTCACGTCACTTCATACAATATATTGTTTAAAAGCAAGCAGCTTTACAGTATTAAACATGAAAAAAGGGTCAGTATCTGTTTTGATTAGAATTACAACTTCACTTTCTACTATAAAGCAGCTCTCCAAGTGCGTTCATGTTTTTAATAGCGGACATCCGACCTTGATGGACTGAACAGAAGAAATGAACCGGAGAAGATTACCACATCCAAAAAGAAGGCGCGGACCAATGGTAGTTCTAAGGTGTTTACCAGCTAGAGCAAACTTTTCTGCAAAGTTCGATTTGGCAAGCTGTTTCGAACTCCCAAAATTAACTTTGTTTTGGCCCGATTTTGCTCAAAATGACGTCACACCAGTTCGTTCATTGATTTTGCTTGAAGTATATCGGGCCCTTTATGCTCACCAAGGCTGCATTTATTTGATCAAAAATACGGTAAAAACAAAGCTGAATTTTCAGCATCATTACTCCAGTCTTCAGTGTCACATGATTCTTCAGAAATCATTCTAATTTGCTGATTTGCTGCTCAAGAAACATTTACTATTATTATCAATGTTGAAAGCAGTTGTGCTGCTTAATATTTTTGTTGAAACCATGATATATTTTTGTTTCAACAAAATATATTCTTTGATGAATAGAAAGTTAGAAAGAACAGCATTTATTTGAAATAGAAATCGTTTGTAATGTAATAATTCATATTTAATATATTTTATTATATTTACTTTTATCTTTATCTTTTTTAAACAATTTAATGCATCCTTGCAGAATAAAAGTATTAATTTTTAAAATATTATTATTACTGACCCCAAACATTTGATCAATAGTGTACATCTCCGCTGAGCTTACCAGTCAGGAAGACCAAAATATCACCAGCTGCTTCATTTGTGTGCACATCTAAAGCCACCTTTACCACCTATGGATCACAAACACAACACATTTACAGTCTATCAAGATTCTAGAAGGTTTCAAGCATAGAGTTTCCTTCAAACAGACAATTTGTAATAAAGTTTATAATAACGTATATGGTCACCTCTTTGACATAGACAGAACTATCTTTGTCTTTTGGACCAATCAGATTACAGAATTTCTCCTTCACCGGATATGTACGCCCAGGAATCGCAAATATGGGACAGTGTCCGTAAAAAGAGCTGAGCTTTTCTGTTTCTAATGTTGCTGACATCACAACCACTTTGAGGGGTGTTTTGCGGCCACGGGACCCTTCTGACAGGTTCTTCTTGAGTAACCCAAGTAAAATATCCTGCAAAACAAACAAATTTATTAAAGATTGTTTAATAACATTATTCATTCATTCTAATTATGAAGCTACAACTAGCAATAAATACCAAAGTATCTAGTTTTTTTTTTTATATGGTATCATGGTAATGCCATAGTATTATTTTAAGTACATTGGAGTACCATGTTATTTCAGTCTGATCCAATCACTGTGGTACCACTGCAGTGCTGTTTTTGTAAGTGAAAACGGTTACACTTTATTTTAAGGTGACGTACTTACATTGTACTTACTCAAATAAGTACTGAGTAATATTAATTAACAACAGGTACTTACTATAGAGTTACAGTTAGGGTTTGGATTAGGGTTAGTAACTTGTAATTATGCATAATTTACTGTTATTACATTGTAAGTACATGTAGTAACGTGTACCTACGTCACCTTAAAATAAAGAGTTACCGTGAAAACTATAAAAAAAGACCAATATATTAAAAAAATTACAATACCTTCCGACAATTGTAATAATTTCCCAAGTAAAAGCACAAAGTGCACATAAAAAGTCCACATACTGTATTCAGGCTCCTCTCATGGACTTCATCCAGGATCACAATGCTGTACTGTGTTAAACTGGGGTCTGCAAGAATCTCCCTTAGCATACAGCCATCTGTCATGTATTTAACCACAGTGTCCTGATAGAAAACAAAATAATACAAACTTGATAAAAATGACACTAATTAATTTCATCAGCTGCAAATACCTTGTTGGTAGAGGCTATTTTCACAAATCAAGACCATGTATGTACCCTAAAAATACAAACACTATATTGTTTCAATTTACTTTGTGTGAAAACTAAACATTTTTCACTACTTGCACTTGGTGTAAAGATGATATTTCTTGCTATCCTAAAGAGCAGCTACTTTATTTAGATGCTGCCTAAAAATCATCGAATTTGTAAATCTCTCACAAATAAAATAAAGTTAAAAAAATGTTCATTCCAATAAAGTTTTTACAGTACCACGATGTGAAAATGATGATTAAAAAAAGAAAAGAAAAAAACATAAAATATCCTAAAGAATTGTGGTGATTTTTTTTGGTACTTTCTTTATATTACGCGGATTTTAATTCAAAATTAGAGCACCAGTAACAAATATATATATACACTACCATTCAAAAGTTTGGGATTGGTACGATTTTTTATGTTTTTAAAAGAAGATTCGTCTGCTAACCAAGACTGCATTTATTTAATTAAAAATACAGTAAAAACAGGAATATTGTGAAATACATTACTCCAGTCTTCAGTGTCACATGATCCTTCAGAAATCATTCTAATATGCTGATTTGCTGCTCAAGAAACATTTAATGTGTACACTTGTACAAAATATTTGAGTACAATATTTTTTTTCAGGATTCTTTGATGAATAGAAAGTTCAAAAGAACAGTGTTTATTTGAAATATAATCCTTTGTAACATTATAATGTATTTACTGTCACTTTTGAATGATTTAATGCATCCCTGTTGTATTAAAGTATTCATTTCTTTAATTTCTTTTCAAAAATATTTAAATAAAAATTCTTACTGTCCCCAAACTTTTGAACGGTAGTGTATAATGTTACAAAAGCTTTGTATTTCAGATAAATGCTGTTCTTTTGAACTTTTTATTAATCAAGGAATCCTGAAAAAAAAAGTACACAACTGTTTTCAACATTGATAATAATCAGAAATGTTTCTCGAGCGGCAAATCAGCATATTAAAATGATTTCTGAAGGATCATGTGACATTACTGGAGTAATGATGCTGAAAATTCAACTTTTGCATCACAGGAATAAATTACTTTGTAAAATATATTCAAATAGAAAAGTTATTTTAAATTGTAATACTATTTCAAAATATTCCTGCTTTTACTGTATTTTTAATTAAATAAATGCAGTCTTGGTTAGCAGACAAAACTTCTTTTAAAAACATTAAAAATCGTACCGATCCCAAACTTTTGAACGGTAGTGTATATATAACCCAATATTAAATATAATGATATTCGTGACGTACACCACTGTTCGAAAGTTTGGGTTCAGTACAGTAAAAATTAATATAGGGGAACATTACACCATTTTTTAAAAACATTTTTTAATCTATTTTATTACATTTTAAAATGTAATTTATTCCTGATGGCAACACTGAATATTCAGCATGATTACTCCAGTCTTCAGTGTCACACGATCCTTCAGAAATCATTCTAATATGCTGATTTGCTGCTCAAGAAAAAGGTAACACTTCATTTTAGGGTGACGTATTTACATGTTACTACATCTACTTACTATAATAATAACAGTCAATTATGCATAATTACTAGTAACTAACCTAAACTTATAGTAAGTACATGTAGTTAATTAATATAACTTAGTACTTATTTGAGTGTAACCAAGAAACATTTCTTATAATCAGTGTTGAACAGTTGCACTGCTTAATATTTTGTGGAAACCGTGATAATATTTTTTAGGATTTTAGGAGTAGAAAGTTAAAAAGAACAGCATTTATTTGAAACAGAAATCTTTTGTGACATTATAAATGTCTTTACAGTTATTTTGGATTAATTTAATGCATCTTTGCTGATTAAAAGTATTAATCTCTTCCACGAAAACAATCTTACTGACCCCAAACATTTGAACAGTAGTGTATATTCTTGAGATTTCTGCATAGTGTTAACATGTGTGATAACACATAGTGGTAACATAGTGATAACATGTGTTTGTTGTCTCCTACCTTGGTTGAGCAGTCATCAAAGCGCACTTGGTAGCCCACCTCCTCGCCCAGCCTGACCCCCATCTCATGAGACACCCTCTGGGCTACAGTGATGGCTGCAACCCTCCTGGGCTGAGTCACACCAATCTTGCCCTTCCTGCAAAGACCTGAACAGAAACAGAGGCATCCTGAAGAGGAATGACAGATCCTGCTGCAAATCCAATACACAGTAAATGCACATGCATGTCCATTCCAGTTCATCAGCGATCACGAGCATACATACCTGCTTTGTACAAGTACTGAGGGAGCTGCGTTGTTTTTCCGCTGCCAGTTTCACCCGTTACGATCAGGAAGGTGTTTTCCTTCACAGCCTGAATGAGTTTGTCTTTGTGTTGATAAATAGGCAGCTTTTTTGATTCATGATGCTCCGTTTCACTGCTCTTCTGTGCTTTTGACATGTCTGACCGTTCATGTGCTATTTATCCACTTCCTAATGTTGCTCGAAAGGATATTTCAGCTCTTGAAACGATTTCTAAAAGCCCAGCAGAATATTAATAAGTCATATTAATGGCGCAGAAGACCTTATTTCTTCTTGTTCACAGGTTGTTAGTTGGTTTACATGAGTGTTTTGAACTCTTACTCACAGCTCATGAAAAAAACACATTAGCGCCACCTGCTGCACAGGATGACTGAAGGTCCCAATGTTCGCTGCTGTTTTTCAATGGTGTCCACGAAGATGTGTATGAATTGTTATAATTTGATAAGGTTTGAGTGCATCAAATTATGTATGTGCAAAATAAATACACTACAATATCAAATAACTACAAATAAAATAAAATAAAATACTTCACAAACATATAATGTAACCTACTACTTGTAAAGGAAATGCTAATTAGATGTAGGCTACATTTGTTTACAAGATAGATGAAATTTGATTGATGATTTGAAAAGAGAGATTTTTTATGACTGATTGTGTTCAGAAACAGTGTATTTATTGACCTAACAGGAAAAACTGGAACAGATATTAGCCTACAATTCCTTAAAATGTGAAAATCAACTTTTTTTTTAATGATTAACCTAAAATTCCCACCAATATGTTTGCTGACCAACTGATATTAACATGACCAACTGCTGTTTGTAATATGCAAAGCAAGGGAACTAGCATAACATCAATAACAATCTTTAAAAGCATTCGTTTTTCATTTAATGATTTGAGCATGTCACTTAGCAAACATTGATTTTTTTTAAAAACAAAATAACGATTTCCATTAATCAATGTTAAACATAAGCATTTATTGAGATATTGAACTGTTTGCAATGATTGAAATGAGAAATTGACTGAAAAATGAGGATTCTGGATTCTGTGGAGCTGGATTCTGTCATCACAATCTGACTTCTAATCAACACAGTCTCCATATATTGGATTTTTAAACTGAAAATCTGCAAGAGAAATTCAAGAAAATGACACAATTAAGATGAAAAAGTGCCATATAATAAACCTTGATTCATTCAAATGACATTTTAAACAGAACAATGAACAATTACGTTTTTGTTTTTTCCGCTTTTTGCCAGCATTGCCTTGAATGGAGAGCTCTGCCTGGTTGACTGAAATATTTCAAACAGATATTTGGGTTATTTCCATTCTTAGCACATACAGTTAATCTGTTTTTCCAAACACAAACGTTGTCTTACTATAGTATGGTTTTACATCTGAAGGACGACTTGCAGTTGGCTCAGGAACGGGAGCGGGTCTAAAAGCTGGTTTGTTTCAAAATTTGAATTTATTTATCATTTATCTTAGATTTATAAAGTAATAATAAATAAATAAATAAATGATGAGTCACCTCTCTGAGGATGTTGCCCCTGCTGCACAGAAGAACTTTGATTTGGAGCATGTACATCATTTTCTTGACATGAAAAAAATACATTTATAATTTTACCCAAAATCAAGATGGAAAAATAATTCTTTAAGAAGAAGGCTAATGCTGAATCTTACAGTTTGCACAAGTTTGTCATTATAGCAGTGAACAGAAGAAACACATACCATAAATAGTTGTAAAGCCCCTTCTCAGACCTTCAGAAATAAGATCAATAGACAAACATGTTTATTCTCAGTATTGTATATTGTATTTCTGTGGCATTCTGTTACTGTAAATGTTATGTTTAGTTTTGTTAGTACATGTTTTAGGGTATGTTTACATGACAACGATGTAATGGAAAAGTACAGATGACAACGTTGTCAAAATGATCCTCGTTCACACAGATTCGCCAAAATGTCACTACGTGCCTATAGACTGAACACGTAATACGCATGCTCACGATGTCAGTGTTTTCACAAATTCACGTTTTTGTAGTTTACACAGAGACAATAATGGTATCATTTTCAAAAACTTGCACTTTAAAACCCATTTTCAGAAGTTTTCAGGCTCCCAAAGTGCTGTTGTTGTGTAAATGAACGGCCAAAACGCATAAAAAGTTTTTTAGTTTTTAGTTGAAAATGGTGTTGTGTAAACGGCCCCTTAGTTTGGTTTTCCCTTTTCCTGTTTGCTTGTGTTCTCATTCATTGTTAGCTGCCTTGGGTTTCTAATTGAATAACACACCTGTTCCCTGTTCTGTTGATTACCTTGTATGTAAGCCCTTGGTTTTACTCAGTTCCTTGTGTTAAGGGCTGTTTACACGACATGTTTAGTCTATCCACCTTATTTTTCATCGTGTTTTCTGTGAATGTGCAAGACTTGTCGTGTAAATACCCTTAGTTTTGTGTTATAGAGTAATGCTTGGTTTCCCTCTGTGTTCATTAAAAGTCCGTTTAATCGTCTTCCTGCTTGCTCTCTTGGTACCACTTTTCACATTACAGTTACTTAACTATTTCCCTCAAATATAGAATATAGAAGCCCCCAGTTTGAAACCCGTTCTAGATATCAAACTTCAACGAAGTGGCAAACAAATGATGTTAGATGTTTTCTCATTTGATATTTCTTATATAATGCAATGACATTCATGTGTGTTTTTCAAAACCATTGGCTTGTAAACATTTAAGTGCTGTTTCTTACCCCTGTTGTTTTGGTTTCTCTGTTCACTTCTTTCTGTATTCCGTGTTTCCTCAGGGTGGTTATTACCTAAGAATCAAATGGTTTTCGTAAAGGTCAAGAAACTCCACAGAATGTCACTCACTGAACGTCTCTGCTCACCTTCACTCTGAACTCCACTAACAGGATTAGATTTGGATGATTTATTTGTATGCTTTCCTGTCCAAAAGAAGAGAATACTTTTAATCGAAGCTGATAACATTCATTTGTGAAAATAGAACAATTATAATTTTTTTTTTAAATGCAAGGAACCAGTGCTCACCATAAAATTTTGAAAACAAGCTAAATGAAATAAAAAGGAGAATAAACAATCCAGCTCCAGCAGCAAAGTAGAACCAGGGATTTAACTCATCACGTCCTCCTACAAGGACAATTACAGCCTATTAGAGGATTTCAGCTCATGTAAACAGTATGATATTTATGAAACAGAAAATTATAAAAGGGATTAAGAAATTAAAGCATTGTTGTGGCCCATAATTAATTAATTGTATAAAATGCAACATTATATTAAGTATCTTTAACTACTGTTCTCTAACATTTGAATTAATCATTTAATACAATGCACTTATTGAGTATGTTTAAAAAAAACACCTGAATGGAATTACATCTGTAATTAATTTCTGTAATTAAATCTATAATTATACTGTTGACCTGTCCCTTATACCTTAACTCACCTTTAAACCTACACCACCAAACCTGTCCCCAACCTTACCCGTATATCCACCTCAATAGCAGCAAAAGTATTTTGCAGTACAACATGAACACAATAAGCAGTAGTAAATACATAGTAGTTAAAGACACCTAAAGTGTGACCAGAAAAAAAGACTGTACAAATGACCACATAAAAACATATTTAACATCACATTATATAATTATACTGTAAAATGCTGTCAAATGTATGTTTTTTGAAAGTAAAAACTATATATAAATATTTTTGTTTCTTCTTAGGTTTTGATTTCAGTGATGCTGGTTTTGTTATTTAGTAATGTTTATTGCATTATATTAGTGTCGTGAGTTACCCTGATGGTGTTTTGTGTTGGCCATGTTTTATGAACAAGCAGCTTGCAATGAACTCTGATTCATCATTTGGCTCTCTGTTGTACTGCTAATTGTATTATCAGTAGTAAAAAAAAATAAAAAAAATAAAGATTTTTGTATTTCAATGAGATTCATAAAATTATATCATTTAATGAAATACATGGTTTTAAGTTCAGGCACTAATATACCATCCTGTAATATTTTCACCATATGTTTTACAGTGCTTTTCTGGCAATATCAACTGCCATTTTTCCCCCATAATTCTTTTTAAAAAACAGTTTAGCATCTATAAACATATGTGACAGCTGTATTGACATATAGTACTTGTGACAACTTCCCCAAGTCACAATGAGCTCCATTCTTAGATATTTCAACTGCTCTTACTCTCAATTACACGTTCTGTGATCTCCACTCTCCAGCATTCATTCCTCAGCTCACACAAGTACGGGCCGAAGTCTGAAAGCTCCAGATCATGGATGAGGATGGAGAAGTTTCCGTCTTTGAATAGAAGCGGGAAAACTATCACTCGTCCTTCTGTAGGACTATCAAAGATGATTTTACCATTCTTCATCATAGTTAGAAGAGTAGCTCCACTGGAAGAGTTGCTCCATTTCACTGTCTCTGTTTCATTGTCAGAGCTTATATTAGAGTGACAAGGGAGAAAGACTTCCGATTTCAGATAGGTGCTGATTTTGACCTCTTTACATCTTGTGTTCCAGTGGTCCAGAGCTAAAATGGAGAGGCATTGAAATATAACTGATTCAGTATCACACAGACACACATTTTCAGTCAGTTGCTACCAAAAATTGTTAAAGAATATTCCTAAAGAAATGTCTGGTTCATTAACTTTAAAAAAATTTAATAAAAATAATACAAAAATACAGAATTTAGAAGTTATTTTTTAAAAATTAAAATAAATATAAATATATTAGAATTGCTAATACTGAGACGATATTTATATTATTCTTTTGGACCATTATTGATCATTTTAATAATAATATAGTCAATATTATGTTTTTTTTTGTTTTTTTGCCCCCAATATTAGCCTATATAAGCTACATCATGATTGATAATAAATTCTGGTATTTTGAACCTACCATGTGAAGACACCAAAGCACCAAAAAATATCCAAAGATGTGAAATGTTCATGATGCATGTCATTCAAGTTGTCAAAGTTTGCAAGTCCAAGTCAGAAATGGAGAATGTGTAGGCTGATGTCCTTCATATGTTATTTCCTGTCAAATCACACACACAGCCTCTTAAATGTGGCGGTCTAGAGCTGTGAATTCACAGCCCAAGTGACTTGACATTTACCTGTAACTGGCATATGCTTTTTTTTACAGCCAGATTAGCGATGTAACTATGACCAAACGATGAAAAATGTACTTTGTAATACATTTGATAACACTGAACGCTGAGGGTAGAGAGATTTTCTTTTGCACTATTGTATTTTGAGGTTGCAGAGTCAAACGCCAGGCTACTTATACCTCAGTTTAAACAGCAGGTTTCCATTTCTACTACCACATCCTGTAGCAAAGTCAAAGTGAGATCAACTTAGTTAGATGCATCCCCTGTAGCAAATCTAATGAGTATTATGCCAGAGATTATTCTTGTCCAACTCGTTCACAAAGCATTTAATCACCGATGTCATAGGCTACAGTTTCTACTTTCTGTACGTCAGAAATGACTGCTATGCAATCTCAGCCTTAATTTGCATAAAGGTATTGCAAAATATGTAGTTTAGGCCTATCAAATATCATTATACACTGAAAGATTATTTCTTGATTTTAAATCACTTTTACTGTCACATCAAACATGCAAGTTATTTGACTGAAATGAAGATTGTGCCCCAGCCACAACAGCAGGTTTTTCCCCTTTTTTGAAACTTTCTGTATACCTTGCTTATTACGTAAGCTGTAGTTTATTTTAAGATCCGCTTGCAAAAACCACGACATGAGCATGTGAAAGTATAGCCAGTGTTTCCTCTAAATGACCTTAAAAATAACACTGGAGGTTCAGATCATAATTTTAGTTTTTTCTTGTTATCTTTCTTAATAATGTGCTTTAGTATATTACAAGTTCATCCTAAATAAATCACACAGTTTATAGTAAGCCATTCTAACATTTAATCCTTAAAATGTATATTCATGTTACTAGTAGGCCTACTTATTTTTTTTATATTTTTTTTAGCTATATCCACTCCACTAGTACTTGACAGAAGAAGAAAATTAACTAATTTAATAATTGATGATCTTTACAGCGGAACAACAAATAAGAGAGAGAGATGAGAGGAAATGGAATGAGAAGAGAGGAGAAAGAAGGTACAACATGTCAGAGGTTGTTAAATAAATTCACAGAAGATGCAGCTATGTTGAAAGCATTTTTCAAAATGACAGAAACTCCAAATTCTACCTCATGTAGTGACTGTTCAAAGCTTGAAGCTAAACGTTTACTAAAAGTAATAGCGACTTCTACTGGACAGAAGAGTCAATAACAATATCCATGTGACCCCCTCAGCCTGTTTTTCTCTTAGCATGATTTCTTTTTAGAGATACTCTAATTTCCTTATTATTGTAGCTACCTGATGAAGCAATGCAGATATTAGTAGTAGGCTATTCCATGTCATCAATGTATTCTCACTTATATTAGGCCCCGACGTGTCCACCAAAGCGTTTTTAGCCGGCTAAAAGCGCTAAGCGCTCTGCTTAAAACGCCTATCTGTCAGCGCTTGTGAGCGCTTCAGCTGCGCAGCGGTTTTTTCAGTTGAGACGCTTTGTTGCTATGATACGGAATATCCGCGGCACTGTTACTTATAACTGATTTTGCAGGTAATTTGTTTCAGACAAAAAATGTTGACACAATGTGGAATTACTTGCTATGTATGTTCGGAGACCAGCAATATTAATTTCTCATCCATTTTGTTTCTGTTTGTTGATGTCGCTGTACAGCAAGAATGTGACAGTTGGTCGGAGTTGTATTTGTCCCGCCCCTCCTCCACTCTGATTGGACGGCTGGCTAAAAAGTGACAGTGATGAGCGCAGCGTTTTACTCAAAGTTGAACATTCTTCAACTCGAGGGAACCGGTAAAAAACGCCGAGCTCTCAGCGCTTGAGCGTGAAAAAGACGCTCAGCGCCTCGTTACGCTCCTGGCGTTTAAAAAACGCGGCGTTCCCATTGAAAACAATTGAAAAAGTACGCTAGCAGCTGGAAAAAACGCTTAGGTGGAAACACGGCCATAGGCGTTTTAAGCAGAACGCCTAGCGTTTTCAGCTGGCTAAAAACGCTTTGGTGGACACGGGGCCTATGGGTTGGAAATGGGGCGGCGTTCCAGTACAAATTGGTTAATTTTTTTAGGGAAATGAAATGGATTTCTATCTTTTATTCACTGAATAATCTACTAAAGCAATCCGAATTCAGCACAAAAACGTAGCGCAATAATATTTTGTGATGTTTGGATGCACAATGTCATATATGCAGGTTGCAGCCAATGGAAATGATTCTCTGTCAGTTCGCGTCCTCACAAAACAATCATCAGAGCAGACCACGTGGGATGAACCGAGATATTTGCCAAAAATATTAGCAGAAACCGTGATAGATGTGATAACAGAAAATGTTATATGCATAAAGCTGCATTTACGTAATCGTATTATTAAATGACAATGATTCGGCGATCAAGCGAATATTCAAATCTGCTTTGGCGCTGCCGCTGATCCAGACAGAGCCGTTGTCGGTATGAAACAGCTTCTTGTCAACCATATAGTAGGCCTATCATTATTTCAGTTTCACAATAATTCAAATTATCACAGATTTACTTGGATAAAAGTTTAGGCTATAGTTCGGATATAAACACTGATATCTACGGATCAAAATGTCGACTGTAACAAAAATGTATCGGTCATTTACTGCAAAAACGAATGCAAGAAGTGAGTCATTGTATCATTCATTCAAAACGATTGTTTGAAATAATTAATTAAAATTAATTTTTTTTTGTTAACATTTTGTCAAAACCTTTAGTAAATTCGATATATTAGACTTATCCAGATTGGTTTGATTTGATTTGATTTGATTTTTTTTGCACATTAGCTTCCCTTTCCTTAAAACTAGATTCACTTTTAATTGTGTTTAATATTAGTTGATTTTCAAAGCACTAAACTTAGAGGCCGCCATCCAAAATTTTTTTAAAAGGTTTGTGACCTGTTAATATTCTGCTTGCACCACATAACCTATGCAGACTCCGACACAATGTATCTTTAATTTGGCCAAAATTACAGGATAATTGTCTCCAAGCAGAGATTCTGTTGAATGAAGAGTTTGTGCCACACACAATTCATAAATGTTGTTCATGTGCCTCATCTTGATACTCTAAAAAAAATAATTTGGAGAAAACATCAAATATGGTTAATGTTATTAGATTATAGAAGATTTATACACTTGAAAGCTCATTGAAAGTCAAATAAATACATAAATAAATAAAATAAGCTTCCCAACTAGAGTTGGGAAGTTCCAGCCCTGCTTATATTAAATGTAAATGTAGCCTATTCTCATGCATTGCTGCAGTGAAGCACATGACTCAGGAGAATATGACAAAAAAACATCTTTAATCCAATGATCCAGAACAAGAACCCTTAGAAGAACTAGCAACAACTTAAAACTCAGATGACATGGAACAATGAACAGAGGGGTTTAAATACAAATGACCAACAGGTGAATGTAATTAATAACTAAGGGAAATAATTCAATTCAATTCACATTTATTTGTATAGTACTTTTCACAGTACATATAACTAGGGTTAATCAAGACTAAACTGAACTGGAGACACAAAAGACAAACACATGGGAACAAAAAGGCAACTAAACTAAACGTAAAAATGTTTTCCCACAGCTTACCCCAACTCTCAAATAGCCTAAGAATAAACAAACGTTTTCAGAAATTGTAGACAAAGATGACTAAAATATAGAGAAGTTGACATACATTTAATATACAGTAGCCTAAATATTATACAACCAAACAGTGTTCTTGTTTGTTTGCATTTAAATGATTTGTGCAGATCACTTGTAAATAGTTTGAAAGGAAAAGCTAATTTGCACATCAATTTTACATATGGTTTACAAATGTATTTGGTATATTATCAACAATTTTTTAAAAGTAGAAATCAATAAATGAAAATAGAAAAAACATTTCAAAACAGATGACATATTGATAATCTTTAATTTCCCACTGTTGTCAGCATCTCTTCGATTGCAGCATTATGCCTGGTTGACTGAAACAATTTTGTAAGTTATTTCCAGCCTTATAATAGAAAGAGTTTTCCAAACATAAATTGTATCTTACCATATACTGTAGTCGTGGTAGAGTCATTTGGATCTGGAGTTCTGAATGCTGATGGAAAAAAATTATACATTTTAGCATGCTAATGTTATTATTTAGTATTATTCTTAATTAGCATATTTGAGCTCAGTTATAGCCCATCAGTACCTCTCTGTTGGATAGAAGATTGATTTGAAGAATCATGTTCTTAAAAAAACAAAGTATGACATATTTATTTTTTAATAACAAATAATATAGTTAATACAGCCTATTAGCAGTAATTTAACACTATTATCAGCTTTCAAACCTAATTTAGCAGCAATGAAAAATGTACTTGCAAACTGCACGTAAATGTAAATGTAAATAAATTATGAATTTTGTTTTTGTGATCATATATCATATTTTGTATATATTAACTGGCATAAGTGGCATTAATAAATCTTTCAGTCCGTTCCTCAGAAAAACAAACCAAAATCTTAAAATCTCATTCATATCATTTTTACTGAACTTACCTTCATTTTGTTCTTTATTAATAGAGCGACATTTGGATGATCTCACACAACGGTTATGTAAGCCTGAATATTATTTTACAAACAAATAAATAGGAGTCAGTTTATAATTTATTTACTGAAATTTTACTTTGGATAATGAATGAAAAGTAAAATGCTCACCAGTGCGATGAAATACAATAAAAAGAAGAGTGAAAAGTCCAGCTCCAGCAAAAAAGAACAACCAGGGTTTATAAGAGTTTACCTCCACAGTTTCTGTGCCACAAACAAATTTTATGTTATATAATTGTAAAATGATTCAGTATATTTTGTCATAATAATTTACTATATCTCTTTAATAAATTAGTATCACACCATTATGTGATTCCTCCTCTAAATTTAATTTGAAAGACTTTCCCGTGCAGGGACTGCTCTTACTCTCAATTACACGTTCTGTGATCTCCACTCTCAAGCATTCATTCCTCAGCTCACACAAGTACGGGCCGAAGTCTGAAAGCTCCAGATCCTGGATGAGGATGGAGAAGTTTCCGTCTTTGAATAGAAGCGGGAAAACTATCACTCGTCCTGCTGTAGGACTATCAAAGATGATTTTACCATTCTTCATCATAGTTAGAAGAGTAGCTCCATTGGAAGAGTTGCTCCATTTCACTGTCTCTGTTTCATTGTCAGAGCTTATATTAGAGTGACAAGGGAGAAAGGCTTCTGATTTCAGAGAGGTGCTGATTTTGACCTCTTTACATCTTGTGTTCCAGTGGTCCAGAGCTGAACAATAGAAGAGCATCAAAATGTGACTGATACAACTTTTCATCTCTCACAGATAAAGCTATAGATATGGAGATTGAAGATGCATTTCTGTCTATAACTTACCATTTGAAGACACCAGAGCACCAAAAAATATCCAAAGCTGTAAAATGCACGCCATATTTGTCAAGCACAATGTCTTTGACATTTAGCAAGCACTAATTAAAAAGCCTCATTCAAAGAACCCTGTTAAGTCTACAGTCACATGTTGTTTCCGGTAATAGCACGCACACATTCACACACGCACACACACATTGCTTTTCATGCTATATGTGGTAAAGGGGTGATGTCTCAGCCCAACTTTTTATAACTGAAAGAAGTATGTGTATTTGTTATTATTGCTATAACTATTTTTCTGGTTGTAAAACAAGTGAGTACAGCACAAAATTATTGATTACTACTGTCATTTTCTATTTCACTCATACACTGCACCTATGTCGTTGTCAACAAACCCCATTTCCAGAAAAGTTGGGACATTTTGTAAAATGCAATAAAATTAAGAATCTGTGATTTGTTAATTCTCTCAAACCTCTATTTAACTGACAAAAGTACAAAGAAAAGATTTCCAATGTTTTCACTGAACAACTTTATTGTATTTTCTAAGTATGAACAAATTTTGATTTTTGATGGCTACANGTCTTAAAATGTCTTAAATTCAGATTGGATAGGTCTTAAATATTTTTCGTTGCAATACCGCAAAAATGTTTTATGTATGTTTTATGTTTTCTAATACATCTCCGACGGAATGGTCCAGCGCTGCGCGGCGCCATCTGCAGGACAAAGCTCAGCAAAGACTATGATGAAGAATGGTAGGAATATCTGATCTGTACACGGATACACAATTTTAAATAAATCTGATTTATTTGATCAAGTGATTTTCGGTGCTGGAAATCCATATATCCTTTGCTGAAACAAACTCGTCATGGAGAGCGCAGCTCATGGTTGCTTAGTAACGGCAGACGCCACCGCAGCGCCCGAGCGCTTTGGAAAGGAGAAAGCGGCGCCGACGCGTTTTCCATGCGTTTTTAGACGCGACATATGAAGGGTCCCTAAAAGAGTTCAAATGGTTCAACGCGCCAAATGCGAGTAGAATCAGCGCTGAAACTCGTTCGGTAACTTTTTTTTTATGAATGGTGGTGAGAATTTAATATATAATTTGCAACGGCTGTGATGTAATTATATAAATAATAGTCTGACTCCTGCACGCTTGCTGTAACAGTGCTGTTTTCATTTTCGATTCACTGTAAATGCTACTTTGTCTGTGACGTTTAAATTTGCATTTGGGAATGCAATATTAGTCATTAGAATCGTTTTTAATTCTGTTGTTGTTTACAAAGAGAAGTTTCAGTGTCACGTGATTCTTCAGAAATGCTGATTTGCTGCTCAAGAAAAATTCACTATTTATATTATCAATGTTAAAATGCAGTTTTTAGTGCTTAAAATTGTTGTGGAAATCCAATTTAAACATTTGTGGTAAGATTTATAAAATAGACAGTCAAATTAATACTTTAATTCGTCATACTTTAAAGTGATAAAGTGAGTGAAGACATTTAAAATGTTACAAATATTTCTATTTAATAAATACTTTAATAAATAATATATTTGATAAAAACATGTAATATAATTTCAAATAAATGCTGTTCATTGAACTTCCTATTTTTCAAAGAAAACTAACAAATATCACCATTT
>RJVU01047119.1:1115708-1135956 GCA_003731715.1 Anabarilius grahami
ACAAACCCCATTTCCAGAAAAGTTGGGACATTTTGTAAAATGCAATAAAATTAAGAATCTGTGATTTGTTAATTCTCTCAAACCTCTATTTAACTGACAAAAGTACAAAGAAAAGATTTCCAATGTTTTCACTGAACAACTTTATTGTATTTTCTAAGTATGAACAAATTTTGATTTTTGATGGCTACAACACACTCCTAAAAATTTGGGACAGAGGCATGTTTACCACCGTGTCACATCACCTTTCAATTAATCATTTGGGAATTGAGGATTTACTAATTGTTGCAGTTTTGCAAGTGGAATTTTTACCCAATCTCGCCTGATACATGCCTGGCCATACATTTTCAATAAGAGTCAGATCTGGACTGTAGGCCGGCAGTCAGACACATCCACTCTACAGTGTAGAATGTCTAGAAACAACTCTGATGTACCACGTGCAGTACTCCTGAGCACATGTGGCTGTATTTAACATAGCATGACGGTTTCTAATGCGATGCCATCTGAGGGCTCAAAGGTCACGCACATTCAACTGAGGTGTCCTACCTTGACCTATACAGACTAAGAGTTCTTTAGATTCCCTGAATCTTTTTACAATATTATGTAGATGGTGGAAGACATAAAATCTTTGCAATCTTGCATTGAGAAATATGTTTTTTGAATTGTTTGACAATTCTCATGATATTTGGCACCAAGTGGTGAACCATGACCCATCTTTTCTTGCAAAGTCTGAGAAGCTTTTTACACCCAAACATGATACCAATCTGATTACGAATTAATCTGCTATTTGTGGACTGTTTAAAAAACAGTTTAACTTGGATATTATATAATCTTTTCACTTTTATTTTGCTTCTGTCTCAACTTTTTTGAAGTGTGCTGCAGCCATCAAAATTAAAATTTGTTTATATTATGTGGTTTTTATTGAATTTTACAAAATCCCAACTTTCTGGAAATGGGGTTTATATAATTACATTCATTGCTAAGCAGTCACCAACCTGTATTTCCATACTGCAAATTTATATACATTTCTGCAAATGTATTTCTGTTTACTGAGAACATACAATATTTAATTGGCTAGTTCACCACAAAAAAACAACAACAAAAATATTGTCATCATTTACTCACCATCATATGCTTCCAAACCTGTAAGACTTTGTTTTTTAGTGGGGGGGTTTCTCACAATGAAGTAAATAGTAGAAATGTGTCTTGATATAGACAGCGATACTTCTTCTAAATATATTATTTTGTGCTTCGGCAGAAGAAAGAATGTCATACAGGTTTGGAATGATGTGGGTGAGTAAATGATGACACAATTTTTATGACATTAACATTTTTGGCTGAGCTATCCTTTTAGTTTTTCCTCATATTATAAAAAGTAAATAAAAAAAGGTTTAAATGACTAAATTGTGCAAAAAGACAAACAAAGACATTTATCTTATCTAATTGTGGTTGGGATGGTCACAACAGTCTCAAACACCCCTCCACCACCCCAGATAAAGTTGCCTTTATAAGTGCATTGTCTTTTTGTTTTTTTTTTCAGGACATTTTCATGTGACAGCCCTGAAAATAACTAACCACAGAGTTTCCTCTGGGGGGGATGCGATGGGGCCATAAACTGCAAGTACAAAATAATAACTTTAAAATCTTTTTGTTGTCAGAATTATTTTTTTTAAATAGTGACTGGGTTGGTATATTAGCTTGTCACTGGGGCAACTTTGAAACTTATCTACCCCTAAAAGGTGCATATTTCTACTTTAGAATAGTAATATGTACCTTTAAAGTATTACTATGAACCCTTTTAGAAGTAAAATGGTACAAAGTTGTTCCTTTAAGTGTACTGCCCCGGTGACAAGCTGTTGTACCCCTAAAGGTACTGTTTTTTCTAAGTACGTATTTTTGAAAGTTTATAAAACTATCCAATTTTCCTCCTCTAATTAAATTTCTATTAAAGGTGGGGTATTTATTTTTTCAACTACACTGTTTGGAAGTTAATCGGGCCGACACCAACAACAAACGTGTAACCAATCAGCATTAGGGGCCCATGACGGTCGAGGAGAGAGAACAAGCAAGAGGGAGATTTGAAGAAAGACTGCAGAAAGAGATGAGCCACAATACAAAAGAGCTCAAAAGAATATCACTGGAATAAAGGTTTATGACTTGGCAAGTGCCTTAGGACCGCGTGTGTAACAGTGGCCGGATAGTGAGAGTTGAGCACGTAAACCAGTACGCATGCCAGCGATCGGGCGGGGTTCGAGACCGACTTGGAGCAGGGTGGTTAGGATTGGAGTGTGTGTTTTGGAGACGGAGCAATAAAGAGAGGGGTGGGTTTGTTTGGGTTGATTTTAAATATCAACAATGTCCAACAGCGTTGTTGAAAAAATACATAACCCACTTTTAATTGCTGAATAAAGTCGTTATTTTTGTTTCGTTTTTGCGCACTACAATGTTTTTTAACAATGTCTTTACTACTTCTCTGGACCTTGAATTTGGTAATTTCATTGTTTTCTATGGGAGATAATAAAAAAAAAACGCTCGGATTTCATCAAAAAAATCTTAATTTGTGTTCTGAAGATGAACGAAGGTCTTGCGGGTTTGGAATGACATGAGGGTGAGTAATTAATCACAGAAATTTCATTTTTGGCTGAACTAACCCTTTAACGTTATTGGATTGGCTTGGAATTGCATTGCATTGCAATTTTAAAGATTATATAATCTGCTTATACCACTGAGCTGATGTTAAACTTTACAATCAAAACATTTAACATGCCAAAAGTGTAAGTGCGGAAAAATGGAAGTCAGAATACAGATCATATTTTGCATTAGCATGTAGCTGCAGTTTCACAATACATTAATTACACTTACAAAAAAACAGTAAAATGCTGCAAATCTTTTTTTTCTTACACTTTAAATGGCGATTTACACCTTTACAAACCTTCTCTTGCGCATGCAAATTTAATTTATGCTTGCAATTTTATGTACATTTTCACAAATCTTACCCTGCGCATGCAAATCTTTTAGGCATCATTTTAAGTTCAAATTAGGAGAGTGGGGATGGTTGCAACAGGGGATGGTTGCAACATGGCTTATTCCTTCAATCAGGAATGAGCTAGAGTGATGATACTACTCATACTACACATGCTCAGTTTGCCCCTCCTCCTTTCTGGAAGAAAGCATCCACACGTGACCATTCCTTCTGCAAAAAATACTTTAAGTAAAAAATAACATTTTTTCATGCTCAGATTTTTTGTCATACTAAGCTGTTTGCATGAAACATTACAAAGTTAGATTTTTATCAGTGTTTTCTTAGCTAATAAAAGGCATAGCCACCATGTGTCAAGGCTATTGTGTAAAGCTAGCATAGCAAGTTTTATCATGGCTGTTTTATCATGTTTCCCTTATGATGACATTCATGAGTTCGACTGCCCATTCAGTCTGAATGGTTAATGGTAAAACAAACTTGGCTTGCTGTCCTCGAAGGAAGCTCAAACCCGAGGCTCGGCTTGAGCTCAGAGTCTATTCAGAACAACTAGAGTCTCCGCCAGTGAACCAGTGAATCTCAGCCTTTATCAGCCCTGCTTACATTAGACTAAATGTAGCCTACAATATAGATTTTCAAGAGTAGAGTTTAACTGTTAACATTTATAAACAATCCAAAAAAGACCAGAATGCATGATGAAGATACCTTTAATGAACTCAACAGACACAAACGCTACACAACCAACATGACTTAAATACAAGACAAAGAACAGAGGAGAACTCTGGGTTTAAATACACAGAGGAAGCTAATTAACTGAAACAGAACAGGTGTGTACTTAATTAGAAACCATGGAAACAAACTAGGGCATGATCAGGAACCAAGGAAACTAACAATGAATGAGAACAGGCAAACAGGAACAGGGAAAACCAAACTAAGGGGCCATTTACATTATGCCGTTTTCAACTAAAAATGTGAATTTTTTTAATGCGTTTCGGCTGATCATTTACGCGACAACGGCGTTTTGGGGGCCTGAAAACTTTTGAAAATGGGTTTCAAAGTGTAAGTTTTTGAAAACGGTCTCCATGTGGAAACTATGACGTCATGCACATGTGTATTACATGCTCAGTCTATAGTGTTTCACCGCCATTTAATGGCCTGCCAGCAGAATACAGCGTTTTTAGTCATTTTCGCGGATCAGTGTGAATTGGGATCGTTTTGACAATGGTGTCGTATGTACGCAGAAAACTCAAAGGAAAAACTTCTCCATTTTAAGCATATCGTTGTCGTGTAAATGTACCCTAAAACATAAAAGAAACTAAAAACAGAAATAACCCAGGGCTGTAATGTCAGGAAAGGCACATCCTTGCGCAGTAACTATAGTCCGATTGAGGAGGGAGGAGGCTCTGGAGGAGGTCGAGGGGCTGGTGAAGAACAGGGAACCACAGGAAATGTCAACAGGAGGAACCAGGGAGCCAGGAGCGGGAGCCATCAGGCAGGGACCCAGAGAGCAGCCAGAATGAAAGCCCACTGCAGAGTCAAGGGAGGGAGAATTGGCTGACGACACCAGGGAGATGACTGACAGAGATGAGGCCGGTGGAAGTGGAGCCCTACACGCAGACGAAGAGCCAGTGAGACCGGTGGGACAGTGACTGAGGCAGAGGTTGTGGGACAGAGGATCAAGGCTGAGCTGGAGGGAAGGCAGAGCCAGATGGAGACGAAGGGATAAAGAGACAGAGCACAGAGGATGGCTCGGAAGACCGTGGCACAGGCAAGGCAACGTCTGACCATGGCGGAGCCGTTAGGTCGACAGGCCGTGGTGGAGTGACAGGATCAGTGGCTGAAGGCAGAGCCGGGGATCCTCTTTATTGGGTGGAGCTGAAGACTGGAAGACCCGAGGTAAATCCACACCATGGAGAGGTGTCAGAGGGGAGACTTCGAGCTGGGTGGGACCAGCAGGGACACGAGAACCAGAAATACATCCTCTTCCACTTTACTCCATGAGCAGTCCCACGGCGACGCACAGTGTTGCAGGTTCACACACCTGGTTAGACTCTCTGTGTGGCTCAGGCTCTGGGGCGATGGCCTTCTCAGTCCTCGAGTCCACTGGCTCATTCATCGTGGCAGGCTCGAGTTTACTGTCAGCGGTGGGCTCTGCCGTTTACTCTGTGCAGTGTGTGGGCGGTGGCTGGCTGGGCTCTGAGTCTGGAGTGGGGCTGGTGATGTCCTCCGCGTGGCAGATGGTGAACGCCGATCCATCATTCACCAGTACCCACTCCACTAATGCAACAAAATCTCCCAGAGGATAGGTAAGTGTCCCTTGGACTGCTCGCTCAGCCTGGAAAAATAAAAACACATAGAGAGCGGTCAGGAAATGTGGTGTGGCAAACCAGGTCTAAGAACTTCCTTGTGTGGTCCTTGAAGCTTTGTTCCTTCCACTCAAGACAGACCAGCTGGACTGCTGGCAAGTCCATAACAAAAGGATCAAAGAAACGCCACAAAATAAAAAATAAAAAAACTTCTCTTGCTTTATATTCTGTAACAGTTAGTGTGTATAAACAATCAAAAAAAGACCAGAATGCACAATGAAGAAACATAACTTAACTAACTTCAGTACAAGACAAAGAACAGAGGAGAACTCAGGGTTTAAATACAAAGAGGAAGCTAACTGAAACAGAAGAGATGTGTACTTAATTGACCCTTCGCCGGGAGTTTGATTGACAAGCGATCTAACCAATCATAACGCTGAATCCGCCATTTTGTCCGACAAAGCAGTCAGGAGTTAGAAGATTAACCTCGGTGGACTTGAACTTGAAAAATGGTGTGTATTCACATCTTTCCGCGTTTGAAACAACATTCCTTCTCATGTTCATTCATGTTTATTTGATGCTATAAATTAACTAGTAGGAAGAGATGACTGGTTCACAAGCCGCTTAGCTGAGGAGCTACAGCAGTCTGTCACGACACAAAACGTTTTTATTGTTCGGATTTCTTAGCAAATTACACAACTTGAAAGCTGGGACTTAAGTAACCTGCTCTGTCTTTTCTATCGACGTGTTGCGAGTGTCCTCTTTGCTCCGCGATGTATTTTTCACTCTGTGTGGTGTGACAGCGACATGGCTTGTCTGACAAAGCAACAGTAACTAAGGGGGGCGGTTCTTTGCGAAGGGTCAATTAGACACCATGGAAACAAACTAGGGCATGATCAGTAACCAAGGAAACTAACAATGAATGAGAACACAGACAAACAGGAACAGGGAAAACCAAACTAAGGCCAGACGATTTTCACGATATCTTAACCGATGTTAAAACTGTGGGAGACCACAGACATGACAGTTTCAACCAATTTTTAGCATTATAATCCTCTGAACACATACACTAGAGAATTCGACCCGACTGTGTGACCACACATCTGTTGATTGCAGGAACGATTTCACAGTGACACGTGATCTCACGGAGACTCGCAAAATTAAGCATGACTTGAGAAGGAAAACAAAAGGACAATCGTTATCAGCAGGCTCTCCTGCCACGCATTCTGTTTTACAGTGAAAAAAAAAAAAAAAAAAGAATATGGGTGATCTTCTTTCTCAATACTTCACTTTCATGGCATGTTTGTGGCTGCCAAGTTTCAGCTAAAAAAGCACACAACATCCAGTAGGTGACACTTCCTCACTCTCATTGGCTATCGCGCGTAGCACGTTAGAGGCAGCCTGATCAAGAGACGTAAATATCAAACATGTTTGATATTTATGATTTGAGATCGGGGACGCTCAGTCTCGATCAGGAGAAGTTAAATAATCGTAATGACAACGATTTTTTGAGACAAAAAAAATGTTTGAGACAGGCCTCGAATCGGGCCGCGATTGTTTGGGGGTGCAAATCGGCCTTAAAATCTTAAACCCTTTTTTAAAAAGTATAAATCAATAAATGATAATAGAAAAACATTTCAAAACAGATGACATATGATTGATGATCTGTAATAGGGAATCCAGTTTTATTTCCCACTGTTGTCAGCATCTCTTCGATTGCAGCGTTATGCCTGGTTGACTGAAACAATTTTGTAAGTTATTCCCAGCTTTAGAAACAGTTTTCTGAACATAAATTGAACTTACCATATACTGTAGTGATGGTAGAGTCCTTTGGATCTGTAGTTCTGAATGCTGAAGAAAAAAAAAACATTTTAGCATGCTAATTTTATTATTAGTATTATTCTTAATTTGAGCTCAATTATTGCCTATCAGTACCTCTCTGTTGGATAGAAGATTGATTTTAAGAATCATGTTCTTAAAAAACAAAAGAGTATGACATCATATATTATTGTTTGATAACAAATAGTTAATATAGGCTATCAGCAGGAATTTCACTATCAGCTTTCTGTATTATCAGCTTTCAGACCACAGCAGCAATTGAAAATGTACTTGCAAACTGCATTTAAATTAATTATGAATTTTGTTTTTGTAATGATATATCATATTTTGTATAAACATATGAATTGGCATAAGTGGCATTAATACATTCACATCATTTTTACTGAACTTACCTTTATGGTGTTCTTCGTTAATAGAGCAAGATTTGGATGACCTTTTACAACGGTTATGTAAGCCTTTATTATTTTACAAACAAATAAATAGGAGTCAGTTCATCATTTCTTTAAATACTGGTTCAATACTGAAATTTTACTTTGGATAATTAATGAAAAGTTAAATGCTCACCAATGCGATTAAATACAAGAAAAAGAAAAGTGAAAAGTCCAGCTCCAGCAAAAAAGAACAACCAGGGTTTATAAGAGACCAAGTCCACAGTTTCTGTGCCACAAATAGAAATTTTATGTTATATAATTGTAAAATGATCCAGTATATTTTGTCATAATTTACTATATCTCTTTAATAAATTATTATTATCACATTCACACCAATATGTGATTCCTCCTCTAAATTTAATTTGAAAGACTTCCCCGTGTAGGGACTGATCTTACTTTCTGCCAGTTCTGTGATCTCCACTCTCCAGCATTCATTCCTCAGCTCACAAAAGTACGGGCCGAAGTCTGAAAGCTCCAGATCATGGATGAAGATGGAGAAGTTTCCGTCTTTGAATAGAAGCGGGAAAACTTTCACTCGTCCTTCTGTAGGACTTTCAAAGATGATTCTACCATTTTTCATGATAGTTAGAAGAGTAGCTCCATTGGAAGAGTTGCTCCATTTCACCGTCTCTATTTCATTGTCAGAGCTTATATTAGAGTGACAAGGGAGAAAGACTTCCGATTTCAGAGAGGTGCTGATTGTGACCTCTGTACATCTTGTGTTCCAGCGGTCCAGAGCTGAACAATAGAAGAGCATCAAAATGTGACTGATACAACTTTTCATCTCTCACAGATAAAGCTATAGATATGGAGATTGAAGATAGAATTTCTATTTGAATCTTACCGTCTGAAGACACCAGAGCACCAAAAAATATCCAAAGCTGTAAAATGCGCGCCATATTTGTCAAGCACGGTGTCTTTGACATTTAGCAAGAACTAAATGAAGCCACATTCAAAGAACCCTGTTAACCCTGTTAAGTCTAATAGTCACTTGTTGTTTCCGGTAAAAGCACACACACACACACACATTGCTTTTCATGTCATTTGTGGTAATCTAGGTGCGATTTCTCAGGCCAGCTCTTTATAACTGCAAAAGAAGTATGTGTATTTGTTATTATTACTATAATTATTTTTCTGGTTGTAAAACAAGTGAGTACAGCACAAAATTATTGATTACTACTGTAATTTTCCATTTCACTCACTGCACCTATAGAGCTGTCGTTGTCTAATTACATTAATTTCTAAGCAATCACCACCCTGTATTTCCATACTGAAAATGTATGTATGTACATTTCTGCAAATGTATTTATGTTTACTGAAAACACAGTATTTAAAGGGCTAGTTCACCCCCCCCAAAAAAAAAATCTGTCATCATTTACTCACCATCATATGCGTCCAAACCTGCATGACTTTATTTATAATATATTGAGATGTTTTTGTCCTTACAATGAAAGTTAATGGTAGAAATGTGTCTTGATATAGACAGAATTAGTTTTTCAAAATATCTTCTTTTGTGCTCGGTCAGAAGAAAGAAAGTCATATAGGTTTGGAACGACGTGTGTGAGTAAATGATGACAGAATTTTCATTTTTGAGTACACTATCCTTTTAGTTTCTCCTCATATTATAAGTAAATAAAAGTCTTAAATTATTAAAATGATCAAAAAAGACAAAAACATTTATCTTATCCAATTGTGGTCGGGATGGTCACAACAGTCTCAAATACCCCTCCACCACACCAGTTAAAATTATAAGTTGCCTTTATAAGTGCATTGGGTTTTTTTTTCAGAACCACACAACACATGTGACAGGCCTGAAAAAAGATAACTATAGAGTTTCCTCTAAGCACACTTGAGATCTACTTCCTTGTTTGAGGGGTCCCAAAAAATAATTATAAATAATTTTAAAATGTATCTGTTCATTGTCAGAATTTTTTTTCAAAATAGTACCTTTAGGGGTACAACAGCTTCTAACTGGGGCAACTTTGATCTTATCTACCCCTAAAGGGTGCTCTCTAAAAAGTCCCACAATGCACTGTGAAAACTAGGGAGCGGTAATGCTCACTATTCCATTTATGGAAGTTCTGAAGCGCAAAACATAGATGTTTTGAAAAAACAAACCACTACTTAATAATAGGGTTGGGAATCGTACAAATTTGTACGGTTCTGGTTCTGCCTAACGATTCCGGTTCCATTAAAATTATTAAACAACCAATAAAAATAGTAATAAGAGGAAAAATGCACAATACTCAACTCAAACAGTCATTTTGTGTTTATTACACTTGTAAAATGAGTTTAACACTGTAAATCTCAACAAATTCGCTAACACTTTACAATAAGGTTCATTAGGTAACATTTAACTACATTAACATGAACTAATACTAAACTGTATTTCTACAGCATTGGTTAATCTTTATTAATGTTAATTTCAAAATGTACTAATACAGTATTAAAATCAAGTTGTATTTGTTAACATTAGTTATTGCACTCCGAACTAGCATGAACAAACTATGAACAGCTGTATTTTTATTAACTAAGGTTAACAAAAATGAACAAATACAGTAGCCAATGTATTGCTCAGTGTTAGTTCATGTTAGTTAATACATTAAGTAATGTTAACAAAACATCCAGACAGGTGAAAGAGAATTTTTTTGTAAGTTGGATTCATAAAGACTTGTTTCTGAGAGAATGATTCAGTGATAGACACATTTTTAACAGTAATTTGTTGCCACCTAGTGGCGTAACAATGCAATCGATACAGTCGTTATTTGAAGAACCAGTTCCTGTCAAAAGGTTTTTTATTCTGTTTTGATCGGTAACGTAGACATCAGCGTTTATCTGAATCATAAATGTTTGTATACGTCTGTGATGATTTGAATATTTGTAATAGAAATAATGATACTGAAAGATTGTTTGTGAAGCTGTTTATTTCTACATAGCAACTCTCTTTAGGTTTAATATACATGGGCGAATCGTTATCCTTTATCCTGTGGGTGATAAAACTGAGAACGTGATCTTTTAAAGATTATTCATGCAGCTTTGTAGTACACCTCTCTCTATATATCTATTTAATACCTTACTGGACCTTTTGAGGTCCAGAAATGTATTAAAGACATTGTTAAAACAGTCGACGTGACTACAGTGGTTCAACCTTAATGTTATGAAGCGACGAGAATACTTTTTGTGCCCAAAAACAAAACAAAATCTCTTGTCGTCTGTCCCCTGTCATACTGCTATGCTATTTTTGTCGCAAAGCTTCAGTGTACCTTTCTGGACCTCAAAAGGTGCTATGGCATTGCTGCCTATGTGTGTATCAGATACCCACGGATTTCATCAAAAATATCTTAATTTGTATTCCGAAGACAAACGAAGGTCTTATGGGTTTGGGACATACTTTCTGGGTGAGTAGTTAATGACAGAAATTAAATTTTTGGGTGAACTAACCCTTTAAGCGTATAGAGGGCGATTTTGAACACAGCCTAGATCAACTAACGTAGACAGGAAATAAACACAGGAACACAGAGAACCAACCCAGGACCAGGACCAGCCCCTGATATATGAGGGATATATATATATATATATATACACACACACACACACATATGTATAATGCATTATATTAGTTATATTGTTACAATATTACAGTATTTTTTTATGAATGAATTATCTGTGCATATCATATATTTTTTTAGTTCATGTTCCCTTATGATCTTTAATCAAAATAGCTTGCAGCGACATCTCTTCTCTTCTGTGATGACATGTTTGTGGCACAAGGGGGGGCGGGGGGACACCTGTCACTCACATGAGATTGACCAGTAGCAAACCACAACCGTCCAATCAATTCACAATGGACAAAAGTCACGCTCTACATTTTTTCTTGTTCAAGAAGCCGCTTCAATCATATATAAATCACAATAGTTTGCACTGAATTGGTTTCGGAAAAAAAATCATGCATGTACACGGTGCCTCAAACCACTATTTTGATCTGCCAGAGAGCCAAACACACTGTAGCTTTAACTCATCATAGAAAAAATGGCATCACCTAGTAGATTGAATAGTTATTAGCAATAAACAGTAATATGAACAATTGTGGTGATTTATATTTTTTCTGTTCTTTTCATTTTTTTTTTTTAATTCAGTTTGTCTACATACCACTAACCATGTATGTATACCATTTTCTATACTGCCAGTGCTATTAAAGCACTATTACACTCAGCTGTGATTCAACTCAAATTGCTTGTATACTCTTGTTCAATAAAAAAAAATATATATTTTGTGGTCAATTTAAAAACTGAGGCCTGAGGGTAAACTAGTTTATTGTCATAGTTAGAGTGTCTGGTTTCCATGTTCACCACATCCTGTAACAAAGTCTGCGTTAGATCGTCTCAGATAAGATACATGCCCTCTTGCAAAACAAGTGAGTACCTAGTATGCCAGTGATAATTAGTGGGCATCTAAGATTTCTAAAGTAGAAGGACAATTTTTCTTCTAGTGGTCCAAATAGAAAATACATTTTGTGTAAAATTTGAATTTGAGTCAAGTGATACCAATCAGAACATATTGAACCAATAGCCTTGCCAACTAGTTGCCAACTGATTTTCAGATCTGTATGAGAATCACACAAAGCATGAGACAGTTTTGAAAATAGTCCATCACAAATGTGTTTCATTTGAGTGGACAGTGTCAATTGGGACCACTTAAAAATGAAACACTGACTTTTTGCCATAATTTTGAGTTTTTCTTTTCAGTGCCCCTGTCAGTGTGGTGTATTAGGATTCTACAGTCTATAATTAAGTAACTGCTCATCCTGTATAGTCTAGTTATCGTCTATATCTAGTTATGTTCTGATGGTGTTGGCAAACTCATGTACTTAACATTCATTACTAAGGCTACAGTTTTTACAACAATATAAATATATATAAACAGTAATAAAAACCTATAATGTGCGGTGTCTGAAGTGTGTCAAGGGGGAGGGTTTAACAGTCAGCAGCAGCATGTTCTACTTTCTACACAACGAGCTGCTGTCTGTCGCAGTGTGCTGATATGTTTTTTAAAGTGTGGAATTGATCAAATTCACAAAATGTACAAAGGACTGCTATTTTTCACTGGTATGTATTTATTTACAGTATTGATATTTAATGTTTATAATTAATTATTTGAAACATTTATTTGAGTTTGGGCATGTTTTAAACACTTATTTATTTGAATATGAAAATGTCTGGGTAAAAGTAGAAATAATATTATTAAAACAATCGTATTACTGTGTCCCTGTGAATCGGTCTGAATCGTGTTTCTACTAATTATTTTACATGTATGTTACAGTCATATGCAGTGTGAGTGGGTTCAACATTCAAATAAATCCAGTGAAGCATTTTACAAATAATGATCCACTCTTTGGGCAAACGGTTGTCCAATCAAAAGATGGGTTAGTCATTTATGATATTTTTTTGATAATTCTGGAATTTTTTCTACAATAGTTAAAATTAAAGTAGGTCATAATAGGTCATCATAAAGAAAATGTATTGACATATTTTAGTAAAATTGACCTAATTTCTCCTGTTCTAGAGTTTTTGTACCTTCCCCAACAAATGGAAAACTTTTCAGGTGCACTCTAGAGAATGAGTGCAACGAAGTAAATTTTAACGGTAAGTTTGTTTTTTGTATCTTTTCATTATGAAGCTGATTTCAAAATGTAAACTTAACTTTGTTCATTTCATAATGTCCTCACTGATTTACAGAATTACTTTCACTGTAAAAATCTTATTATACCAATATCTCTTTTAAAGATGAAAAACCAAAAGGCCTGAGACCTGTGGCATCCGTAGCTTCTGCCATGACATCAGAAGAAGAGCACTTTGTGGTATGTATAACAGGGATGGAAAATATGGACAACAAATGTTTTATTGTTTATTCAACATGAAGTAAACTCTTCATAATCAGATATAGTTTGCAAAATGTCTTGTGTCTGTCGCACAGCATTTTCACAGTAAACCGCAGAGAGTGTGGCTTCCCCTTCACGTACGTGACAGACAGATGTGTCGGTTCTCCTTTAGAGTACAGGAAATAGTCTTTCAGAGAGCAGAAAAATGGTGGAAAAAAATAGTTTGTGAAAAGTAAAGTAGGACTAGAAATGTTGGGATACCACAATTATTTCTGGGGAATTGTATTTGTTCATTTGTATTGGTACATTATGGGAAATTGTTCAGGATGATGCTTGTGACTATCAGGAGGAAGTCATCAAAATTGTGAGTCAAAACTGTGACTTCACCAAAACCATTGTGACGGCACTTCCCTAGTGAAAATATCTCTAAAATAAAACAATGTACAAAAGTCTTAATCAGAGCGATTCTGTCACTGTGAGTAGTTCCTATTAAAAGGGGACATATCATGAAAATCTGACTTTTTCCGCTATAATCGTGTCCCCGGTGCGTCTACCAACCCAGAAAACTTGAAAAAAGACAACCCAGTAACCTTTTTGTCTGCAAGCATGTGAAAAAACGAGCTGCTCAGATTTTGCTCAGATTCTTATACTATTACCACCTCTTAATCTGCACGTTTCCATCCACGGTGCTTTAGTGTTGTCACGGTACCAAAATTCCAGTAGTCGATACAGATACCATGAAAACTTTACGGTTCTCGGTACCAATTTCGGTACCACAGCAAAATCTGTTGGAACTATTTTATTTTATATAGCCTATTTTAAAAACATTAAATATGATTTGGAGTGTGTGTGTGTGTGTGTGTATGTTTGTGTGTGTATATACAGGTGCTGGTCATGTAATTAGAATATCGTGAAAAAGTTCATTTTTTTATTGTAAATTATTTTTAAAAATGAAACTTTCATATATTCTAGATTCCCTACATGTAAAGTAAAACATTTCAAAAGTTTTTTTTTAAATTTTGATGATTAGAGCGTACAGCTCATGAAAGTCCAAAATCCAGTATCTCAAAATATTAGAATATTTCCTAAGATCAATCAAAAAATGGATTTTCAAAACAGAAAAGTTCAAGTTCTTTAAAGTATGTTCATTTGTGCACTCAATACTTGGTCGGCAGCACATATTACAGCAAATGACTTCACTCTAAAAAATGCTGGGTTAAAAACAACCCAAGTTGGGTTGAAAATGGACAAACCCAGCGATTGGGTTGTTTTGACCCAGCAGTTGGGTTAAATGTTTGCCCAACCTGCTGGGTAGTTTTATTTAACCCAACAATTGTTTACAAATTACTATATGTCTGGCTTAAAATGAACCCAAAATAGGTTGGAAATTAAAAATCAGACTCATAATTACTAGAGGCAACAATAATAATCAAAAAGATGAGCATTTATTAATAAGCAATTTAATAAATGTTTATTGTTTAAATATTATTCAAAAAAAGTATTAATAAATGTTTGTTTATTAAACATATTAATAAATGTTAATTTCCAACATATTTTGGGTTCATTTTAAGCAAGAAATACAGTAACATTTAACCCAGCCGCTGGGTTAAAACAACCCAATCGCTGGGTTTGTCCATTTTCAACCCAACTTGGGTTGTTTTTAACCCAGCATTTTTTAGAGTGTTGCTCCTAGCACAAATTACAG
Organism: Anabarilius grahami; assembly: GCA_003731715.1. NCBI lineage: Eukaryota > Metazoa > Chordata > Actinopteri > Cypriniformes > Xenocyprididae > Anabarilius > Anabarilius grahami. Next base: position 1,130,842 of record RJVU01047119.1, read on the forward strand.
CATCAGTGAAGTGTGGCATGGAAGTGATCAGCCTGTGGCACTGTTGAGGCACTTTTGAGCCTTCAGATCATCTGTATATTGTTGGATCGACTGTTTCTCATCTTTCTCTTGAAAATATCCCATAGATTCAGGGGTTAGGCATGTTGGCTGGCCAATAAAACACAGTAATATCATGGTCAGCAAACCACTTGGAAGTGGTTTTTGCACTGTGGGCAGGTGCTAAAGTCCTGCTGGAAAAGGAAATCAGCATCTCCATAAAGCTTGTCAGCAGATGAAAGCATAAAGTTCTCCAAAATCTCCTGGAAGATGGCTGCACTGACTTTGCACTTGATAAAACACAATGGACCAACACCAGCAGATGTCACAGCCCCCCAAATCATTACTGACTTCAGAAACTTCCCACTAGACTTCAAGCAGCTTGGATTCTGTGCCTCTCCAGTCCTTCTTCAGACTCTGGGACCATGATTTCAACATGAAATGCTAAATTTATTTTTATCTGAAAAGAGGACTTTCGACCACTGTTCACTGTCCAGTTCTTTTTCTCCTTAGCCCAGGTAAGATGCTTCTGACGTTGTTTCTGTTTCAGAAGTGGCTTGGTAGTCCTTTTCCTGAAGATGTCTGAGTGTGGTGGCTCTTGATGCGCTGACTCCGGCTTCATTCGACTCATTGTGAAGCTCTCCCAAGTGTTTGAATTGGCTTTACTTGACAGTATTCTCAAGCTTGGGGTCATCCCTGTTGCTTGTGCACCTTTGCCTACCCAATTTCTTCCTTCCAGTCAACTTTGCATTTAATATGCTTTGATACATCACTCTGTAAACAGCCACCCCATTCAGTAATGACTTTCTGTGACTTACTCTCTTTGTGGAGGGTGTCAATGATTGTCTCCTGGACCATTGCCAAGTCAGCAGTCTTCCCCATTAGTGTGGTTTCAAAGAACAAGAGATACCCGGAATTTATACTGTAGGGATGGTCATTTAATGAAACTCAAATGTAAATATTCTAATATTTTGAGATACTGGAATTTGGACTTTCATTAGCTGTACGCTCTAATCAACAAATAAAAAAATAAAAAAACTTTTGAAATGTTTTACTTTACATGTAGGGAATCTAGAATATATGAAAGTTTAAAAATAATTTACAATAAAAAAATGAACTTTTTCACGATATTCTAATTATATGACCAGCACCCGTATAGGCGACCTCAATTAAATAAATTTTGAAATATAAAAAAAATAAAAAAATAAATGCTCAAACATCCATTTTGTACTGTTGAAAAAACGAGCATATGCTGGTAAGGTAGGTTTTGAAGCTGGTATGCTGGTATGAGCTGGTTTATGCTGGTCAAGGGCTGGTCCTGGACGCAACATGGCTGCGATGTCACATTTACTTGCTAACCTATTATTTCTTTTGTAAGCAAAGCTTTGTGCTTCACTCGTGTCATATTCACGTAAATACTGCCACAGCCCTATCAGTGGGTACCGAATATACCCGGATTCTCGGTACTACCGGTACTACAGAAATGCAGGTATCGTCACATTTTCAAAATTTCAGTACCGACTTGGTACCGAAGTACCGGTACTTTTGACAACACTACGGTGCTTTTATTTTGTTTTCGCAAGGGACCGCAGTGTACCAGTTTCCACTACTTTAGAGAAGAGGAATAGTTGTTGTAGTATAGTGTTGTTGCCATGCCGTCATTTTACACCGGACTGCTTCACAAACAAGGGTCAATTCAATGCTGGATTTGCAGAAAAGATTAACATGGCAGCACATGCTATGAGTTGAATCAACTCCACAGCAACTACATAAATTTATCCACAAACTGTTCAGAAATGTCCAGTTTCATTCTAAAAGTTGTAACTTCTTCCTGAGTCTTTCCATCAGTGTCCGACTCCAGTTTGAACAATGTAAGGCTGAACACCGCTACTGATGTTTGTCATTTTGGCCGTGTGAGATTCTCCGGTTTTGTTGTTGTTGAGCAACTGAAACACAAGGTGTTAAACCTCCGCCCTCTTCTGGAAAGGGGGCCGGGAGCAGCAGCTCTTTTGCATTTAAAGGGACACACAAAAAACGCTCACACCCAAATTTAACAATAAATGATCTGTGGGGTATTTTGAGCTGAAACTTTCACAGACACCAGAGACTTATAATACATCTTGTGAAAGGGGTTGTAACAGGTCACCTTTAACATAGGGTATTAACAGCTGTTTATTCAGTTATAATTAAATGATAGCCAAATATGAAGAGAAATAACTTTGGTGAAAGATACAATCGAGATATTTAGATTTGTGTTGTTGCTGTTGTTGTTTTTCCGAGATGTGTAATCAGGTTCGCACAAAGAAGTCAGTAACTGAGGATTTGAATGGAAATTGCCAACAGATGAGTCACGCTGGGAAAGAAGACCTGAATCCTGCTAAATTAGGTATGAATGGATGATTTAATAATGGTATTTCAGATTCATATAGATAAAATCCTACCCCTGATTTTTCTAAATCTCTTTCATCTCAGTCAACAATAACACCAACAACAACAACAACAACAATCGAGGTAGAAGAATCGATCAAGGTGAGCCCACCTGAAATAAAATGAAATAAAGTGTTGTGAGTGTGACTCATTTAAAGAATGTGATTGCTAATTTACATTTCTTTCAATATCCACAAGTTAAACAGAGGATGAGAAGAGAAGCCCAGCTGGACAGTGACACAAAAACAGATGAAGATGAGGATGAAGATGGTACTAGTCTATGTTTAGCTTTTGAAAGAAATCTGTATTAGTATTAATGTCATGCTGATGGTGTCATACTACAGATTAACAGAATGATGTTTTAAAAGAAACCATTATTTTTATACTGATATTTCAGAATATCTTTTTTAGATGCTGGGACAGAGATTGCTTTTGTGCTGGACGGCTCTGGTAGCATTATCGCTGATGACTTTGAGAGAGCCAAAGACTTCATCTTCAATGTGATGTTAAATGTTTGGAATGCATGTTTCAATGCAAGTATAAACTAAAGGATTTTATGACACATTTATAGCTATTTTGTACAATTGAAAAGGTATTTTATCTAAAAAAAACAAAAAAACTACTCTCTCCTCAGTGTGACTTTGCAGTAGTGCAATATGGTGATGAGATCAGGACAGAGCTCTCACTTCTAGACAATGAGGACGGTGCCAAAACCTTGCAAAAGATTAAGGAAATAAAGCAAATTTTTAAAGTCACAAAGACTGCCTCAGCCATCCATCATGTCCTGTGAGTTTACAGATTAAATTCTGAATTACTAGACCCTTTATATACGTTAAGTGTTTGATTAGCATGTAGCACTTTTGTTAATGATACGTTCATGTCATGGTCTCACTGGTTTCTTTGGTTGTTTACAGTACAAATATTTTCATCCCTGAGAATGGATCAAAAAATAACTCAAAAAAAATAATAATTGTTTTGTCTGACGGGAAAATTTTGGGAGATACAATGAATCTTACTGATGTTTTGGACATGCCACAAATGAAAGATATCAATCGCTATTCCATAGGAGTAAGTGTCCTGTTTACTGCTTATTTCTTTAGCATTTTAGATTTTTTGAAAATCTTTTTTGAATGGTACATCATCCATTAGAATAACAATCTCAGATTACTGTCAATTATTTTAATCTGTCCTTGTAGATACTTCTAGGTTCGCCTGAGCCCTACTCAAACACCCATATGTTATTGTATTGTTAATGATTTTTATGTTTTATTTAAAAAAAATAACCCATACAGTTAATAACATCATGTAATCTTTAGGTTGGTGAAGGTATTCTGTCTAAACCTGAAGCAATAAAAGAGATGATGGACATAGCAGATCCTGGCCAGTTTTTCAATGTTTCCAATTATGCTGCATTAGATGACATTCTGTCCAAACTGGAGAAAAGTATAGTTGGGGGTGAAGGTAAGAAAGTTTTCATCAAATATTCTGCTATATAATAGAGAAAGGCTGTATGATGGATAGTTCCAATGCTAAAATCTGATTGGATGACCTGCTGTAGCCTAAATAAAAAAGTTGTAAAATTAAAAAGAAAAGAAAAAAGTACATTTAAATTTTGCAGATATTCAGTGCAGTAGCACAAAACTGAATGGTACTGCTTTTATATAACATTTCACATAACTGAATATGCAATATATTAATTTGAGTTTTAGCAAGTAAAATGAGTTTCATGAAATATCTGACCACTTCGTGTCTTAGGCACTCACCAAGGTGAAGGATTTCGGTTCCAGCTTGCAGAAGCTGGATTCAGCTCCCATATCATGCAGGATGTAAGTAGGATTTTTGGTTTCTGATATTTTTTTATTCAAGAACTTCATCTTCAAAGAAATTGTGTGGATGTATGATATACTATTAACATTAATTTGTTTTGCTCTTTGCATAGAAATCTGTTCTTTTTGGAGCAGTTGGTGCCTATGACTGGAGTGGTGGTGTCATTTTGAAATCTGATGGCGCTGTGAAATTTATGAATGATACTAATAATGGACCCAAATTTTCATATTTAGGTGAGTTGATTAAAAAAATGTATATATATATACAGTACTGTGCAAAAGTCTTAGGCCACCATTATATGTTGTTTTAGCAATTATTATGACCATATATAATTATTTCTCAGTCTCTTTATTACCAGAAAATACAGGAAATTTGTATACAGTATTAAAAAAATAAAAAAAATAATCAGAAATAGTTCTATAGATTTAAGTGCCAAGTATTTAGTGACCTTCCCTTACATTTGAGCAAAAGCAAGAACTGGCTCTCTTAACCTGAATGGAATGGAAAAGGACTGGAAGGCCAAGAAAACATTCAAAATATGATGAGTGTTACGGTATGCTGGTGCAGAGATGAGGCAGATACGGATTTCCACAATAACAGATTATACTTTAATAACTCAAAGGCAGAGTACACCCAACACACACTAAACACAACAGAGAACGAACGAGGAGTGAAGGGAGTGAGTGCAATATAAAGGGAGTGAAGATAATCAAGTCCAGGTGCAGGTGATCCGTGATGATTGGGAGATGACGAGGGAAGTGAGTGCAGGTGTGGAAACAGGAGGATGCTGGGAAAAGGAGTCCAGGGAACACGGGAACTGTGACA
>RJVU01047119.1:1140905-1151975 GCA_003731715.1 Anabarilius grahami
TTTATGGTGAATGTATTTTACTCATTTGCAAATTTTTACTCATTTGCTTATAATTATAATAATGAAGTGAAGTGTAATTGTCATAGGTTGGATCTTACTTTGGATCAGTTCTTTGTGCCTTGGACATTGATAAGGATCAAAACACAGATTATCTATTAGTTGGAGCACCACATTTCTATCGAAATGGGGAGGAAGGCAAAGTGCTAGTGTACAAATTGAATCAGGTATGATCATACTCTCCTTTCGGCACACGGATATGTTTGGGGAATATTATAACATGATTTGTAGCTAATGGGGTTATTTTTAAATTGTCCCAAAGCAGGGCAGGTTTGAGAGCGTGGCCACGGAGCTAAAGCATGACGAGGGACAGACCTTTGCAAGGTTTGGTGCAGCCATTGCCTCTATAGGAGATATCGACGGGAACAAGTACAATGATGTAGCAGTAGGCGCACCTCTGGAAACAGATTCCTCGGGAAGCATTTACATTTACAGTGGATTCAAAGATGGCCTTCAGGTGGCCTTTTCACAAGTGGGTATCAGCACATTTTCTTTACACTTGAGCCAGTTCTCAGACAAGGCTTAGATTAAGCCAGGATTAGGCCTTAGTTCAATTAGGACATTTGAAGGTTTAGTTCACCCAAAAATGCAAATTCTGTCATTAGTTACTCACCCTCATGTCGTTCCACAACTATAAGACCTTCGTTAATTTTCAGAACACAAATTAAGATATTTTTGATGAAATCCGAGAGCTCTCTGACTCCTTTATAGACAGCAATTTAATTACCACATTCAAGGCCCAAACGTACTAAAGACAACATTAAAATAGTCCACGTGACTGCAGTGGTTCAACCTAATTTATTATAATTTATCATTATAAATAAAGTAATTTTTGTTGTGTGGAATGACATGAGGGTGAGTAAGGACATGATTTTCATTTTTGGGTGAACTAACCCTATAAATAGCATCTAGCATAACTTGAAGAAAAACAAAACATTGTTGATGTGCATCTTTAGACAAAACAATGACACTGACATATTTAGATATGTCAGTACAAGTTGCCTCTAGTTAAAACAGCTCAAACATGCATTTTAGTCAGGGATTAGGCTTAAGCATGGTCTGTAAAACTGGGAGTTGTGGTTTTCTATTATTATTAGGTCGTTTACATTTTATTGTTGGGTTTTTTCCGCAAGGATCATGACAAAATGATGCAGTTTATTATGAGACCAATTGTTTTATATTAGTTATTTAACAAAATGTTATTTAAATCAAATGAATAAAATGAAATAAATTATAAAAATAATGAAATCAATTGATATCCTATTATAGCAGAATTTAAGAAAAGACTGATTTCAGATGGAGTCTCTTCATATAGACACTTCATTACCATGAAAATCATGACACATAATAAACCAGTAATTTTAAGAATATGCAATTCAATGAAAAAACAGCACGATTTTGCATATTTGCTTCATTATCATTTACCCTAAAATTATGAAATGTTATGAACAATTATGAGCCTGTTCCAAAATATAGCTCCGTTTTATTCTTTTATTCATAAATAAATTTGCTTTTTAATAATAATAATAATAATAGACCTAAAGATTAATTCTTTAAAGTTTGTCTTTCCATTTCAGTGTGACTTATAATATAATTAGCTGTTTCCTCCCTAGAAAATTTCACCCTCAGATTTTGGAATGAAACTTGTGCACTTTGGTCAGTCAGTAAGTGGCACTACTGCCACGCCACCAAGTAAGCCCTACATTGCTGTTGGAAGTCAAGGGAGAGTGACTGTTTTTGAGTGAGTAAAAAACATTTTGTTAGATTTGGCTAAAAAATTTTTTTTAATTATATTTCGGAATACATTTATTTCATTGTAGGATAGGGGAACCTTCTCTTTGGATGTTGTTTCATGTTCGTGCTATTTTTTACAGAACTATCCCTGTTGTGGTTATCAAACCAGCTATAACAGTTACTCCAGAAGACATTTCACTGACTCAACAGATGAGCAAGCTTGACATAAGTTTCAGTGTATGCTTTACTGTGACAAAGGGAAAACTTCAACGTAAGTGTTCTGTTTCATTTCAGTGAGTATTCTTGAGCCAAAACAATCCTCATGATTATTTTAACCAAAATTCACTTTCTGTCATTTTAGCTGAAGAAACACTTCCTCTTCATTACCAAATTGACTTGGATTCTAATGTAGACAAAAAGCGTATCATTGCTGGTAACAGCGATGTCTTAAAAAATACGTTTACTTTGACGCCAGATGAAGAGTGCACACGTATCGACCTTCAATATTTGGTACGTTGCTGCTTTGTTTTCTTCTTTTATTCCTACATAACTTGTTCATTTTTTAAGAAAATAAAATGTTACAAGAGGAACAGACATCCAGCCTATTCTTTTCACTTTAAATTGCAAGAGAAGTTGTCAGTATTCATTGAACAGCAAATTATTCATTGCAAAATGAATTGGAGAGCCACAATCCTTTCTTTTGTGATACTGACTGATTGTCTTATTTTCAGGGGTGTTCTGATTGTTTTTCACCTATTAAAATCAAGCTGGATTTTTCATTGGCCCCCAGCCCAAATGGAGCCCCTATCCGAATTCTTGACGTATTTACTCCAAATGAGGTTGTAAAGGAGGTAAAAATATATATATTTTTGTGTTTTTGAAAGAATTTGATCAACAAGGAGGTGTTTATTTAATTATAAATACAGAAAAGTAATATTGTGAAATATATTGTTACAATTTTAAAGATATTTAAAAATGTAATTTATTCCTGTGATGCAAAGCTGAATTTTCAGCATCATTACAGTCTTTAGTGTCACATGATCCTTCAGAAATCATTTTTATATGCTGATTTGGTGCTCAAATAAATATTATTATTGAAAATAGTTGTGGTGCTGGAGACTTACATTTTTTCAGGATTCTTTGATAAATAGAAAGTTCAAAATAACAGCATCAATTTGAAATAGAAATCTTTTGTAACAATATAAATGTTTTTACTGTCATTTTTGACCAATTTAATGAATACCAAGTATTATTTGATTTAAAAAAAAAAAAGAAAAAAAAGTTTTTATCCATCATCCATATTAGCCATTTTGTTTATTAAATGACTTTCAATTTCTGTAATAACATTTACAATGTTCATAGCAAGCTATGTATTTATATTTATTTTGTTATTTTTAGATTTCCCTTGAAAATGACTGCAATGCTAGAGATTGTAAACCAAGTATTACATTATCTGATTCAAAAATTAGGTATGTACTGGTGACATTAATTAAATTAACTGAAATGTAAAAATACAGTTTGATGGGGGTCTTTTTGTAACTAAAATCATTTAATTGCAGTGAAACTATGATCATAGTTGGAGAAACTCAAAGCTTGAATATCAACTTCACTCTTACGAATACTGAAGACCCTTCCTTTATGACCACCCTGACTTTGATTTACCCCAGCATACTCAGTCAGAAGGTAAAAAACATGACCTCACCTTCATAAGACTTGCAAAAGCAAATCTGCTGTTGATACATTTAGTAGATACAAAACAACCTGGTTTGGTGTCTCACTTACAGAAAATAGAAGGTGCCCCCTGCCCCGTGAAGAATGACAATCAGATACAGTGTAATATTCAACACCCTGTTTTCAAAAGAGACACACAGGTACGATTTTATCTTTGAAACATACAAATTCTGATATCATTTGCACTTGATTTTTTCAGTAATTAAAAGTTTTATTTTTCATTATCCAGACCAACCTCTTCATCTCCTGGCAGCTCAATGACATCAAATCTGAATTGAGGAATTCTGAGATTATCGCTAATCTAACTAGGTTTGAGAGCTGATTCTCTTGCTTTTTATATAAAAATCAGTTTTAAATGTGCTTTAAAAAAAATTACACATTTTCTCTGGTTTCAGTCAGAATCATGGCTCTCAGCCTCTGGACTCAAAAATATATGCATTTAATGTGATGTATTCCCTACCAATCCAGCTGACTGGGTAAGTGAACAAACAACCTGATAAGTATTTTGCTTTAAAGGGATAGTTCACCCAAAAATTACAATTCTGTCATCATTTACTCACTCCCAAGTTGTTCCAAATCTGTATAAATTTCTTTGTTCTGCTGAACACAAAAGGAAGATATTTTGTAGAAAGTTTGTAACCAGGCTGCTTTGGGGCACCATTGACTTCCATAGTAGGAAAAAACTACTATGGAAGTCAATGGTGCCCCAGAACTGTTCAGTTTCTCACATTCTTCAAAATATCTTCCTTTGTGTTCAACAAAACAAAGACATTTATACAGGTTTGGAACAACCTGAGGGTTAGTAAATGATGACAGAATTTTTATTTTTGGGTGAACTATCCCTTTAAAGGGGTCATGAATTGAGAAATAAATTTTCTTGATCAAACTGCCTTGGTAGTCCAAAAAATTTTTTTATGAAAACCAAGCTCCAGAAACGACTCGTTTCGGATTTTGTCACATTATGATGTAATAAGTGTGACTGAAGACCACCTCTGCAGAATCAAATCAACACCTATGTCTACATCATTGCAACTTTGGCCCCGCCCACTGGCATGTTAAGCCTGATTTATACCGCAAGTTGGCGGAAGTCTGCATTGAGCGTGCGTGAACTCATTTCGCGTGGCGGTGTGGATGGCAAATTTTGTAACTTTCCACGCGACTCCAAATCCGAAGTTGCGCGAATGTAAGGCGAATCTGGCCGAGCATACAGTGGGTACAGAAAGTATTCAGACCCCCTTAAATTTTTCACTCTTTGTTATATTGCAGCCATTTGCTTAAATCATTTAAGTTCATTTTTTTCCTCATTAATGTACACACAGCACCCCATATTGACAGAAAAACACAGAATTCTTGACATTTTTGCAGATTTATTAAAAAAGAAAAACTGAAATATCACATGGTCCTAAGTATTCAGACCCTTTGCTGTGACACTCATATATTTAACTTATGTGCTGTCCATTTCTTCTGATAATCCTTGAGATGGTTCTACACCTTCATTTGAGTCCAGCTTACAGCTCACAGTGCATGTCAGAGCAAATGAGAATCATGAGGTCAAAGGAACTGCCTGAAGAGCTCAGAGACAGAATTGTGGCAAGGCACAGATCTGGCCAAGGTTACAAAAAAATTTCTGCTGCACTTAAGGTTCCTAAGAGCACAGTGGCCTCCATAATCCTTAAATGGAAGACGTTTGGGACGACCAGAACCCTTCCTAGAGCTGGCCGTCCGGCCAAACTGAGCTATCGGGGGAGAAGAGCCTTGGTGAGAGAGGTAAAGAAGAACCCAAAGATCACTGTGGCTGAGCTCCAGAGATGCAGTCGGGAGATGGGAGAAAGTTGTAGAAAGTCAACCATCACTGCAGCCCTCCACCAGTCGGGGCTTTATGGCAGAGTGGCCCGACGGAAGCCTCTCCTCAGTGCAAGACACATGAAAGCCCGCATGGAGTTTGCTAAAAAACACCTGAAGGACTCCAAGATGGTGAGAAATAAGATTCTCTGGTCTGATGAGACCAAGATAGAACTTTTTGGCCTTAATTCTAAGCGGTATGTGTGGAGAAAACCAGGCACTGCTCATCACCTGTCCAATACAGTCCCAACAGTGAAGCATGGTGGTGGCAGCATTATGTGACGGTAGTAGATCAACACTTTTAACGATTAGTAAAAAGTTTTTAAGAGAGTTCCACATATAATACTTGTTTCATATGCAAAGATGTTAGAGGGCGTTTACATTGAAGTCTCACAGCAGACGCACCCCTTAAAATCTGAGGGCTAAAATCAGGGTAGAAAATTGTTTTATTTCTAAATTATGACAATTTTTGATGTAAAAATAATACTAACATTATAAGTGCACCTCAGGAAACAATATATATATATAAAAAAAAAACTGCAATTCATGACCCCTTTAAACCTTTTGATTTTGTAATATTGAAGCATTATATATCATTATTTATTTAATTATTTATTTATTCCACAACAACAGCACAGCCTCCCCGAATAGACTCCGTATTGAAGAGGGGGCAAAAGGAGAGACTCAACCGATGAAGTTTGTATTTCAGGTACAGTATATAAGAACCGGCTAATTTTATGTTCATATATTTCTATTATACATTTAATATATTCTGTTGTATTCTGATTTAGCTTGTAGGTGAAAACAAGTATGGCGCTACAATCAATGTAGTTGTTAACATAACAAAGGACACGTACAAAACCGATCTGCACATCAAAAGTGTCACACCAGAGGTACCACACATGAAATATTTAGTGCATAGAATGACCATAAACAGCATGAAAGCTTTCAAATTAACATTTATTGCTCCTTTTGCATTAGGAGTGTGTTTGGACAAAAGATAAAGTGGAGGTAAGATTTTACCCTGAAACAAAGAAAACTGTTAAACTGTTTTTATTAAATATTTTACATTTAAAATACCTTTTATATTTCTATTTTTGTGCCTGCAGGGACCCTATTCCATCAGATGTACCATGAAAAAGCTGCAGGAAATCACCATTGATGCCAATGTTTTGATACATGATGTCCAGGTATAGTTGTATAGGTGCTTTCACACCATGTCGTAATTACGAGATTTCATCTCAGCTCAACTCAGCTTGAAAGGTGGGAATTTTCTGTACCATGTGACAGGTGTACCACCTGACCACTGCAGATTCATTTAGGCATTGATAGTGTTGTCATAAAATTGCATAATTCCTCCAGCTCAGAGTAGAATGTCACGTGTTTTCATCACGAAATTACGGTAATTATGACATGGCATGAATGCAGCATTTAATCCAGGTGGTATAGTGCTAATCGTGTGCATCAACTAACTGTTTATCCACTATAACTTTTCCAACTGATAGGAAAAATCAGAAAAGATCACTGCCGTTGGAACATTCAGCTTTGATGAGACTGTCTATGCTGCGAAGGATACTTCAAGGACGGTTACGGTGAATGAAAGACCCTTTTCAAGCATGCGAACATGTTATCAAGCATTTAATGACGGAGAGATTTATTCATGCAATGCAGGTGGAGGTGATGATTTCGAAGCTGTCTGTGACATCATCTAAAGGTGCCATCATTGGAGGATCCATAGGAGGATTTCTGTTCCTTTTCATCATTATTATCATTCTCATAAAGGTAAAATTAACCCTTCCTTTCTGTCCCCACACTTGATAAAAGGGTTTTATGTATAAAAATCTGCATCCTGCGCACAGTCTGTATGCAATATACTGCAGAAATACACTACCGGTCAAAAGTTTTTGAACAGTAAGATTTTTTAATGTCTATAAAAGAAATCTCTTCTGCTCACCAAGGCTTCATTTATTTGATCCAAAATACAGTAAAAACAGTCATATTGTGAAATATTTTTGCAATTTAAAATAACTGTTTTCTATTTGAATATATTATGCAATTAATTCCTGTGATGCAAAGCTGAATTTTCAGCATCATTACTCCAGTCTTCAGTCACATGATCCTTCAGAAATCATTCTATTATGCTGATTTGCTGCTCAATAAACATTTATGATTATTATTATCAATGTTGAAAACAGTTATGTACAACTGTTTTTTTTTTTTTTTTAGGATTGTTTGATTAATTGAAAGTTCAAAAGAACAGCATTTATCTGAAATATAAAGCTTTTGCAACATTATAAATGTCTAAACTGTCACTCGATTTTGATCAAATTCTTTAATTTCTCTTAGTAGCATGAAAAAATATGTTATTTAAATTGTAATTAAATTCTATACAGAAAGCGATTAAAAACACTCTCTTTATATTCACTGGATCTGTCAATCACAGCGCAAGTTTATCGGCAACCAAGTTCTGGACTCGTGCCAAAAATCCCATTATAATTAATGACACTCTCTGGACTGCACAACAAATCTGTATCTACATCGTGTTTGTACTGTTAGTCATGATGAAAGCATTTGTGAGAGTGCAGAAATCGAGTTGCAAATGAAAGCTTTTTATTTTAGATAAATGCTGTTCTTTTGAACTTTCTATTCATCAAATAAAACTGAAAAAGACACAACTGTTTTCAACATTGATAATAATAATAATAAATGTTTCTTGAGCAGCAAATCAGCATATTTGAATGATTTCTGAAGGATCATGTGACACTGAAGACTGGAGTAACGATGCTGAAAATTCAGCTTTGCCATCACAGAAATAAATTGCATTTTAAAATATATTCAAATAGAAAACAGTTATTTTAAATTGCAAAAATATTTCACAATATTACTGTTTTTGCTTTATTTTGGATCAAATAAATGAAGCTTTGGTGAGCAGAAGAGATTTCTTTTAAAAACATTTAAAAATTGAGTTCAAAAACTGGTAGTGTAGTAAGAGTTGCAAGATTGAATGCAATAGAGTACCTCAGAGATGACGTGTTTTTGTAGGCAAAACCCGGAAGCAAGTTAGCATTTTAGGACTTCCGGTTCCTATATGTGCTATAGTCCGTTTAGCTTTTTATATCTGACGATTTTATTTAGGCTTCAAAATGTGTAAATGTTGTGTTAACTTGTAAAGATTATCTTGATAGACAAAACATGGGAGTGTCATAAACCTTTGTTAAACACTAACAAGGCTTTCGATCGAGGGAACCCGTGTGCCGCTAACTTCCGGGTTGGCCTACAAAAACACGTCATCCCTGAGGTACTCTATTCCAAACAGAACCATTTTCTCAGCATGCACTGACTCTTTATTTGATATTATTTTCAGTGTGGCTTTTTCCGTCGCCGCCATAAAGTGGACCAAGCACAGAGTCCACACTGAAGACTGCCAAAGCCCAGGAAGGAATATACATTCCCATATATCTTGCTTACATTTGTGTCAAGAAATTGTTGTTTTTGAGATAAAAGTTATCTTGTTTATTTTAATATCAATTTAGTATTAAGAAGCTTTTAATGACTGATTGTATTTAATATAGTATGTACAGAAAGAATGTTAGAGAAAATCTCTATATAAATAAACGTAATTAAATCCCATAATCAAGGCACTAATATCTTGCCTGGACGTAGTGTGCAGAAACTGAGCTCAGATATGATGAGACACCAAAAGTCCAAAAAAATTTTTTTTTTGGTGTGTTTTGTTTTTATCTGGTTTAAGATGATTCCCCAGTACAGTCAATGTGGTTTTTAACTGACAGTTCTGACACATATAAAAGTGCTTAAACCTCATCTAAAACCAACAAATGCACCAGCCTAACCAACTTGACCAGGCTGGGAGACCAGCAGAGACATCATCATTTGAATTTGGAAATAACTAGCGGTCAAACAGCTATACGTGGTGTACACACACATTCACAAATGTGATATGTCCTTGTATGGAGCTCTCTCACATGTCTGGCTATGTTTAGGCTTACATCTGACGAATGAATGTCACAGGACAACACACAAAGATTTTACATTGTATCTGCTGAATTATAATATAAATAATAATACGTTATGATAAGTGAACTGATATTTGGGGTGAACCATAATAGCTGAATAGAGTAAATGCCACCAATAAAATGTCATGAAAATATGTTTGTATATTGTTTTGTATGTGTGTATTAAATGTTTTTTGACATACACAAAATTTGTTTTATCAAAATAATGTATATATATATATATATATCCAAAAATATATGCTATTATTTTATACTAAAATATATATATATATATATATATTATTTTAGTATAAAATAATAGCATAAATTGTTGGATATCGGATATATTCAGTTTTTAATATTTTTAATTATATATAGGTTCTAAATAACTGTCATTTTGAGATGAATTATATCTGTATGGCATAAAAGAAGCACTGAAACGATGTTTTTTGAAGCGAACTGTTCGAAAGGATCCATTTGCAGAAATGAACCCAAGATCCCATCGCTAGTTCTAATACCGAACCAAATCTCGCGAGATCGGACGAGGGGATAAGTTAAGGAAACATGGCGATGTCTAATTTGTTAAAGGTAAGAGACACTTAGGCTCTTTGCCTCCAAATTCTCCAGAAACAGTTAAAAACCCATGTAGACGCCTGTAACCTTCAAATGACTATGTTGTACCATTGACGTTTAGCGGGTTGCTCGGACTCTTGCGTGCATGTCTAGTGAGTTTATAAGACTGTCTTGCAGCCTGTGTTTAGCTAGCAGGCTGTGAGCTAGCTGAGATTAATAAAGCCAAGAATCATAATAATGCTGGACTGCATGCAGACTACTTGAAGTCAATTTTAACGCCACTGGTGTTGACCCTCAGTATTATGTAGCTTATACATATATATCATAAAGGGGCATGTGCCTGATGACAGTTAGCACGCATGTTGCTAGCTTGGCCAATGATTAAATGACACTTGACTGAGCTAATGATATAATGTAAATATGTGTTGATCATATCGAGTTTCATGTGCTGATCTTGCCTTACATGTCACTAGGGTCAGATATTTTAAGAAGTTAGAATATATGAAGATATCATTCAAGGAATATGAATTGGAGAGAAGAAAAATTCAATTTTTATGGAGGATGGTTGTTTCTGTGCAGTTAAATACAGTGGCTGTGTCTCAAAACCTAGTGATCTGAGGTAACTAGACTATTTTTGGTGTCATAGATGTGTTCAAATGCACCAGTGATATCCAAAATGCTGTCTGGAGACATAAACTATCAGGTTGATTTTCTATATTTGGTGGATGTGACATTTTAAACATTTTTGAAATAAAACTACAGACTTATTTTCTGGCTAAAACTAATTTCATATCTAGCATTTATATTTATCAAATATATATGTACAATTAAATAATATTTTTACATTTATTGGCATTGGAAATCAGGTATAATAACATTTTGTGTTCACAAGTGATATTTACTTTGATTTTTCCTTTTTTTTTTTTCATCATGTCTCATATTTTGTTTTAAGCTCTTCACTGTCTCCTTGGTTAAAAAAAAGTACAATAATGTTTTAAAAATGTAAAAATTTAGTGGCAGTATTGTTCATTGTGATGGAAATGACACCACAACTATTATAATTTCTGCACACTCACATTTAAAATGGTATATAAATATATATATATATATATATATTTTT
>RJVU01047119.1:1152063-1174088 GCA_003731715.1 Anabarilius grahami
AAAAAAAAATATATATATATATATATATATAATCTTTTTTTTTTCAATTATTTACTTTATTTGATGCACTTTCATATTTTAAGATTGAAAGTCTAAATCTGGTGCAAGGGTTACACAGTAAAATCTATACATAAAAGGTATTTGAAACAATATGTTGAAAGATTAGCAAAGAATCTTTCTTTGTGACCTTAATTTAACAAAAAACTAAAGTGATAAAAAAAACAAAGAAATATATATATATAAAAAAAGTGCAGTCAAATCGATTAATTGGATCTAACACAACACATATATATTTACAAACTTTTATGTTAGATGCGATTAATAACGATTAATCGATTTGAGAGCACTACAAAATTATGTAAAAACTCAAATAATATAAAGAAATGTTCAATTTTATGCTTTTTTACAGACGTAAGAAATAAAAGAAACAAGCTACATGCCTTATTGTAAATGCTTTGAGAAGCACTCATTTTTTGGAAATATTTAGACACAGAAGTGTTCCATAATGTCTGGTTCATTGCGTCACATATTAATGCAGGCATGCTCTTGTTCATCTGTGTCCTTTTCCATGTCTTTTTGCTTAGAACAAGGGTTCCCTCCAGTTTGAGGACAAGTGGGATCTTATGCGCCCCATTGTCCTTAAGTTGCTTCGCCAAGAGTCTGTAACTAAGCAGCAGTGGTTCGATCTTTTCTCGTAAGACCTTATGAATTCAGATCTTTGTATATCCTACACATTAACTATAGTCTGAGTGTTCAGTCTGTCTTTCTATTCGTCTTCATTCTCATAGAGATGTTCATGCGGTTTGTCTATGGGATGACAAAGGACCAGCAAAGATCCACCAGGCCCTCAAGGAGGACATCTTAGATTTTATTAAGCAAGCTCAAGCGGTAAGAGAGGTTCAGGATTAAGTGACCCGTTGATGTTCTTCAGCAGAATAATCTCTCATTCTTGATCATTGGTGTTTAGAGAGTGCTCAGTCACCAAGATGACACGGCGCTCCTCAAGGCTTACATCGTGGAGTGGAGGAAGTTCTTTACACAGTGTGACATTCTGCCCAAGCCATTCTGCCAGCTGGAAATCACCCTGATGGGCAAACAGGGCACCAACAAGAAGTCCAATGTGGAAGACAGCATTGTTAGGAAGGTCAGTGGGATAAAACTTGTTTTTTAGGGCTGGGTTGAAAATATCACTTAAATTGTAATCTTTTAGTCTATGCTGTTTCCAGATAATGTGTAAACAAATCTTCACTGTACATTATATGTAGTGCGACTCCCATCCAATAATTGTTGAGCGGCTTCTTAAACACCTCTGATTGGCCATTGTGTTCACGCACTCAACAGATATGTCTGTGATTGGCAACAAAAAACATGTTGTAAATAGACATCAATGACGCTCTTCACCGAGCGCTTACACAGACACACGGGAGCATTTGAAATCAGGTGTCTATCAGCGGATCCCTAATACATCCGCTGATAAACGGATCTGCTGATAGACAACTGCTTTCAAACAATCCTGTGTGTATCTGTGTAAGCGCTCAGTGAAGAGCATCAAAGAAGTCTATTCACAATAGTGTTGCACGATATACCGGTACTAGAAAGGTATCGCGATACCCTGCTTTTAAAAACGGTCCGGTTCTTCATTTTATTAGTACCAGTACTTTGAGTGCCAGCTGCATTTCCTAATGTGCGACGGCAGGGGGCAGGGGGCAGTGTGCGTGCAGCGCGCTGCTTCATATTGACTGCGTGTTTATTCCTCTCAACTGCGCAACGGCTTTTATGGTGACGAAACGAGAGGTATGGTTGCAAATACAGGTGCTCTTGCAGACCGTCCACAAATTGTTGAGAAAGCAGATGCACGAAGCGAAATATGGCATTATTTTGCTTACATTGCCGACAGTCAGATCAAGTCCACGGACACCACAAAGCCCGTCTGCAAAAGATGTTACAAAATAACGCAAGCGAAGGGAGTCTAAAGCATCTTGCCGACAAACATCCCGATTTGTACAAAGAATTTAAAGAGCGACAGGTTAGTGAATGTGATACCAGCGTTATGTTTATGCTCTCAAACATTAAATGAGTGTTATTTATTTATGTTACTCGTGCAAGCTGACCACCGAAAAGAGGTGTATTATTGAGTCTAAGTTTAATAAGTGATATCTGGTTGCAAAAATAAAATTAATTTAAAAATACATAAATATGTGAAGGGTATATACAGTTATTTTAAACCAATTTATGCTTTAATAACATTGCTTTTAAGTATTTACAGTAATCTAATTTTTACAATAATCTTACTGTCAAAAACACCTACATATATAAAAAAAGCATAACAGCAAATAATTTACAATTTTATTGAGCATGAAAAAATAAACATTAAAAAATATATTAACTCTAACAACTTCATGGCAGTGAAGCTCAAATCCAGAATTATCAGCATGCACACTGGTGAAGAAAGAAGTTCTGTCATGTGTTATTTATTTACTTTTCCTGCTGTTTTAGGTTTTTGCTGTAGTATGGTTTAAGTATCGGTATTGTGATATTTAAGTTAGGTATCGTATCGAAGTCAAAATTTTGGTATCGTGACAACACTAATTCACAACAGCCAATCACAGACATATCTGTTGAGCGTGTGAACACAATTGCCAATCGGGTGTTTAAGAATCCGCTCAACAGCGCTCAAAATGCTATTGTCACATTTTTTAAATTTCAGTACTGACTTGGCACTGAAGTCGGTGCTTTTGACAACCCTACATGTAATCGTTTAATCAATGTTTCAACAACGGAAGGACATCAATAAAATGTCATGTAAAGTTACATTTACCACAGGAAAGACATTCAGTGCATTTTGATTAATATATGCCGTTACACTTTATTTTAAGGTGTCCTTGTTACATTTAAGTACTGAGTATTATCAATTAACTTCAGGTACTTATACTATAGGGTTAGGATTAGGTTTTTGTAGTTATGCTTAATGTATGGTTATTATATATAGTAACTACATGTATCGTGTAACAAGGACACTGTAAAATAGTGTTACCATATGCACAATATTACATATTCCTTATATTTTTATTTTACCTGTTCATCAATATCTAATGCATTTGCATTTGAATAAAATAAGCGTTTGAATAAAGTTTTTATGACAGTAGAAACATAACTGTCATAAAGTTATCATTATAAAAACTGCCTTATGTGCAATTTAAATGTTGGTTTACAAATCAGTTGTTAATTTTAGTCTTTAATATTAAAGTAATGTACCAACTGATAGGGTTCCCTAAATAATTTACAGCATTAGCTGGAAGAGATTTTTTATTTTCCTTGAAAAACTGTAACTGATAGTTATCTAAATGATTATATCTAATTGAATTGAGATCAGAACTGAATCGCAAGCTTATGAATTGAAATTGAATCCAATTGTGAAATTTGTGAATCCCAGCCCTGTTGTTTTTCTAGAATAGGATTCATTCTTTTGTTCTGCTTGTTATGTTCTTGCAGCTGATGCTGGACACTTGGAACGAATCTATATTCTCCAACATCAAGAATAGATTGCAGGATAGTGCAATGAAGTTGGTCCACGCCGAGCGGCTGGGAGAGGCGTTTGACTCGCAGTTGGTCATCGGGGTTAGAGAGTCATATGGTGAGATTTGCTGCAGTTCTTTTATTGGATTGAGTGACTTCTTCATGAAGATTCAAAATATTTGATTGCATTATTAGTTAGAAGTAATATATTATCTTTTCTCAGTGAACCTGTGCTCCAATCCTGATGATAAACTGCAGATCTACAGGGATAACTTTGAGAAAGCCTACCTAGACTCCACTGAGAGGTTCTACAGGACTCAGGCACCGTCCTACCTGCAGCAGAATGGAGTACAAAACTACATGAAATATGTACGGCCTGCCAGAGATCAGATTTTAGACTACGTATTCTATACTAATCAGATTAGATAAATACTAAACAGCCAAACACAGAGCTAACACTCTACAGCTCATTTTTTCCTTGCGTTTGCAGTCATGTATTCTCATATCTCTGTTTACAGGCAGACGCTAAGTTAAGGGAAGAGGAGAAACGTGCACTACGATATTTAGAGACACGACGTGAATGTAACTCTGTACAAGCAGTGAGTATTTGATCGGTTTTTAAATAATGCATTAATAATGCGTTAATTCATTCATAAATAGGGCATCAATCATTAAAATATTTGTGTATTTTTAAATGTAAATATATTAAAAATATTATTATTATTTTTAAATGATTCAGTATTTATGTAATTGAAAGTAAAGTCTTTATCCATGTATGTCTGTCTGAAATTGTGGATTGTTTTTTCCCAGCTTATGGAATGTTGTGTGAATGCACTTGTAACATCATTTAAAGAAACTATCTTGGCTGAATGTCCAGGCATGATCAAACGGAATGAGACTGACAGTGAGTATGAGACTATCCCTTTGGGGTTTTATATGAACTACAATTCAAAATTTTTGGGGTGGGTAAGATTTTTTTTAATGTATTTGAAAGAAGTTTCTTATGCTAATCAAGGCTGCATTTATTTGATTAAAAATACAGTATCAAAAACAGTAATATTGTGTAATATTATTTCAATTTAAAATGACTGTCTTCTATTTTAATATATTTTAAAATAATTTATTCCTGTGATGGCAAAGCTGAATTTTCAGCGTCATTACTTCAGTTTTCAGTGTCACATGATCCTTCAGAAATCATTCTAATATGCTGATTTGCTGCTCAAGAAACATTTCTTATTATTATCAATGTTGACAACAGTTGTACTGCTTAATATTTTTGTGGAAACCGTGTTTTTTTTTTTTTTCTTTTCAGGATTCTTTGATTAATAGAAATTTGAAAAGAATAAATTTTTTAACATTATGAATGTCTTTACGGTCGCTTTTGATCAATTTAATGCATCCTTGCTGAATAAAAGTATGAATTTCTTCAAAAAAAAATCTTACTGACCCAAAGTTTTAAACGGTAGTGTATTTTCCACAAAGTTGGACTTTGCATATTTTGTAAATAGCTATATAATATCTTTAAATATAAGCTTTTAAACCTCAGTGAACTCTTCATCCACAGAGCTGCACCTCATGTTCTCTCTCATGGATAAAGTTCCCAATGGGATTGAGCCCATGCTGAAAGACCTTGAGGAGCACATTATCAGCGCTGGACTGGCAGACATGGTGGCCGCTGCCGAGACCATCACAACTGTGAGCACTTAACGTTATTGATTGTAGTTGAATACTAAATTGATGGTCATGGTTTTACTTATTTTATTCCAAAGATTTCTTGTGAAAAAGTCCTCTCTGTCTGGGTTTAAAGTTCTGACCTTGGTGTTATGACAGATTCTCAACCATTAGGCCAACTCTGTGCTGTACTGATGTTAACGTTCTTGTTTATGTTTTTCCTCAGGACTCTGAGAAGTACGTGGAGCAGCTCCTGACTCTGTTCAACCGCTTTAGTAAATTAGTGAAGGAAGCGTTCCAGGATGATCCTCGGTTCCTGACAGCCAGAGACAAAGTGAGTGTGTCGCCCCATCTGTATTCATTCTCACTGTCTTACAGTTGGTCTCAGTAAGTAGCCTGCATGACTAGATCACACCACAGATGGTTACCAGAGATCTGTGATGACACAGGAGTACATTGGAAGATTATTTAACTATAACTCCATAAAAACGCTGTTGATGTTACTGGAAAATGAATAGACTTGAATAAACTGAATAAAGTGTTTATGTCTTGCATACCTTTTTAATGACTTTGTAACATATAGTTTATAATTTCCCCCAGGCATACAAAGCAGTTGTGAATGATGCCACAATATTTAAGTTGGAGCTGCCATTGAAACAGAAGGGGTGAGTGACGGCTGCCTTCTGGGCTTCTGTTTACTGTGAAAAGCACAAAATAACCTTTTAACTTTACTAATGGAGTGCTGCTAATGGACCCTTTTCAAATTTATGAGGTTCTCAGAAAAGGAACTTTTCTATGACTTTCCAAAAGAGGGAAAAATATTAATTAGGTTGGTTAGAAGTTGGTCAGCTATAAATGAAAAAAAATAATAATAATAATTTTTTTAATAAACTTTTCTATATTCACAGTCTGTGAAAAGGGTCCATATGCATGTGAGCATTTAGGGTCCATGTTTTAGAGTTGTATCAACTCATATCAATCATGTTTGATGACCATTTAAAGGGTTAGTTCACCCAGAAATGAAAAAATTGTCATTATTTACTCACCCTCATGTCGTTCAAAACCCGTAATGATTTCGTTCTCCTTACGGGTGTGGAACGACATGAGGGTGAGTAAATGATGACAGAATGTTTATTTTTGGGTGAACTAACCCTTAAATGTTTCTAAACACAGAGTGGGCCTCAAAACACAACCAGAGTCAAAGTGTCCGGAGCTGCTCGCCAACTATTGTGACATGCTGCTAAGAAAGACGCCACTCAGCAAAAAGCTGACCTCAGAGGAGATCGAGCTCAAACTTAAGGAAGTGGTGAGGCTATTATAACATGTCACACGTTGTTGTTGTCCTCAAAAGTGTTTCATAATGTAAATACTACAAATTGCTTCCTGTAGCTGCTTGTGCTAAAATACGTCCAGAATAAGGATGTGTTCATGAGGTACCACAAAGCCCACCTGACCAGGCGTCTGATCCTGGACATCTCAGCGGACAGTGAGATTGAGGAGAACATGGTCGAGTGGCTCAGGGTGAGAATAAAAGAGAAATGAGAGTGACTGAAACTCAATTTGAGTGTTTTGTATTTTAATGGCTTACTGTTAATGGCTTACTGCTTCGGCCTGGCATGTTTCAGGAAGTTGGGATGCCTGCTGACTATGTGAACAAGCTAGCTAGAATGTTTCAAGACATCAAAGTGTCTGAAGATCTTAACCAGGTTTTCAAGGAGGTGCACAAACACAACAAGCTGGCTTTACCAGGTGACTTACAAGCCTAGTTTTCTCTCTATATATATGCATTTAAAAAGTTTGGGGTCAGTAAGATTTTTCGTCAAAGAATCCTAAAAAAAAATTTATCACAAAATATTAAGCAGCACAATTGATTTCAACAACAAAAAATGTTTTTTGAGCACCAAATCAGCATATTGAAATGATTTCTGAAGGATCATGTGACACTGAAGACTGGAGTAGTGATGCTGAAAATTCGAGAGGCTGCTCACTGCAGAGCCAATGGGTGATGGGGGACAAAAAGTCAGACGTTTCTATAGTGAACATTTGTAATAAATATATTATTGATGATGTGATGGCTTGTTTTTCATATAGTTCTCAAGGTCTCTTTCACTCCCCTTCTGTTACGCAGCGGACTCTGTGAATATAAAGATCTTGAATGCTGGAGCGTGGTCACGCAGCTCAGAGAAAGTGTTTGTGTCTCTGCCCACCGAACTGGAAGATCTCATCCCTGAGGTGGAGGACTTCTACAAGAAGAACCACAGCGGCCGCAAACTCCACTGGCACCACCTCATGTCCAATGGCATTGTAGGTGTATTTTATGCACTGTGTTTAATGCTTAGTATATGCTTGTAACTTATAGCTAATCAGTCTGTGTGCTCTCCGGTAGATCACTTTTAAGAATGAAGTTGGGCAGTACGACCTGGAGGTCACAACCTTCCAACTGGCTGTACTTTTTGCCTGGAACCAAAGACCACGAGAGAAGATCAGCTTTGAGAATCTGAAACTTGCCACTGAGCTGCCTGATGCTGAACTGAGACGAACTCTCTGGGTATTCTTTTAATCAATATAAATAAAATTCATTGTAGAAAAATTGAAAAGCACTCTAGAAACTTTTGCACAAGAATTGCACTTTTTGTTCTTTAAGTGTTAAAATGTTTACTTAAAACAGATCATTGTTTGCATTTACAAGATTTCAAGAAGAAAATGCACTGAAAAGTTACATAGTTGATTATTTGTTGACTAAGTGTTTCAACCATTGCAGAAAGTATCAGTTTTATTTCATAGAGTGAAGCCGCTTTGAAATTATGCAAATTGGCAATAGAAATGCTGAAAACACCTTATTCCCTTAAAACGCTATAGGTCTCTAATATTTAAATAAAGTTTTTTTTTTTTGGCTTTATTCCCTGAATTAAGAGTTATATTTACTGTTTGAGAACCACTGCTTTAAAGGGTTAGTTCACCCAAAAATGAAAATTCTGTCATTTATTACTCACGCTCATGCCGTTCCACACGCGTATGACCTTCGTTCATCTTCGTATCACAAATTAAGATATTTTAGTTGAAATCCGATGGCTCCGTGAGGCCTGCATAGGGAGCAATGACATTTCCTCTCTCAAGATCCATAAAGGTACTAAAAACATATTTAAATCAGTTCATGTGAGTACAGTGGTTCAATATTAATATTAAAGCGACGAGAATATTTTTGGTGTGCCAAAAAAAACAAAATAATGACTTATTTAGTGATGGCCGATTTCAAAACACTGCTTCAGGAAGCTTCGGAGCGTTATGAATCTCGTAGCTTTATAATATGAATATTGAACCACTGTACTCACATGAACTGATTTAAATATGTTTTTAGTACATTAATGGATCTTGAGAGAGGAAATGTCATTGCTGGCTATGCAGACCTCATTGAGTCATCGGATTTCAACAAAAATATCTTAATTTGTGTTCCGAAGGTCAACGAAGGTCTTACGGGTGTGGAACGGCATGAGGGTGAGTAATTAATGACAGAATTTTCATTTTTGGGTGAACTAACCCTTTAACATGAACTAAAGATGCACTGATATTAAAATTCTGACCGGTATGGTTAAGCTAAAAATTATTTTTATATTATGGGCGATAAATGACCTATATTAAAATGTTATACTATTTTGAGTAAACAAATCAAAAATAAAACGCTAAGAACTAAAATCAATCATAATGTGCTATCTAAATCGAATTTAAATATCACAACATTATAATGTACAGTATGAAAAATAGATATTAATTTAGAAATTTGATTAAATACATTAATGTCTTTAAAAATGAATTAGAAATATCGACTGATTTTGAAAAGTTAAAAAACTCTTTGTTTATAGATGTTGTAACATCATCATCATCTTAACTTGTTTTCCCTCTCTTTTTATTCAGTCTCTTGTTGCCTTCCCAAAGCTCAAACGTCAAGTGCTGTCATATGAACCTCAAGTGAGCTCTCCCAAAGACTTCACGGACAGTACATTGTTTTTCGTTAACCAGGAATTCTCCTTGATGTAAGAACATCTCATCTCTTGCTTTGACTTTTACTTGCTCTTTTCATTTGCTCTTTCTTTTATTTCAGAAACAATCATTTTTGTTTCTCCTCAGAAAAAATTCCAAGGTTCAAAAGAGGGGGAAGATAAACTTAATCGGGCGGTTGCAGCTGACGACCGAGCGAATGAGAGAAGAGGAGAATGAAGGCATCGTCCAGCTTAGAATATTAAGAACACAGGTACGAAAAGTCAAAAATCATTACTAGTGCTCTCTGTTCACTAACACTAGTCACTAAAGCCCAAAGTATACTTCAGTTTTGATGTGAACACTTTGTCTAAGCCGAATGCATAGCCTTTCAAAGTATACTTCATTTGATTGCGTGTGTGAACCAAGTGTGCCTGTGCCACACAAGTCTTGAAAAATGAAGCCAAAATATTTTGATCACCCCCTGATGGCTGGCTGCAGTATAGGTCATAAACCCCGCCCTCTCCATGTAATCAAACGGGACGGGAACCAAACTATTTACACTTTAAACAATTTTTTTCCAAAGATGGTTTCTGTCATTTTAGGTAGTCCTTATCATATGTTCAAGTGTTCATTTTCCCAGTAACTTTGGTTTTACTTAGTTATTTGATGACATTATATCATCCTAATGATACTTAATATCATTAGGACATTAAGTAAAGATCATGTTCGATGAAGATATTTTGTAAATTTCCTACCGTAAATATATATATAAAAATATTTTTGTAAGTAATATGCGTTGGTAAGGACTTCATTTGGACAATTTTAAAGACAATTTTCTCAATATTTTGATTTTTTTTGCACCCTCAGATTCCAGATTTTCAAATAGTTGTATCTTGGCCAAATATTGCCCTATCCTGACAAACCATACGTCAATGGAAAGCTTATTTATTCAGCTTTCATGTGATGTATATGTCACCCTTATGACTGGTTTTGTGGTCCACGGTCACATATATAGTGAAAAATAGATCTAACAGGACATTTTAAGCAATCTTAAAGTAAAATACTGTTAAATGAACAGACTTTAAAAGTAAAAATTAGCAGTCATTGTATATTTTATAGAAGAAAAAAAAACAGTAAAACTGTTTACACAAATGGGAATATCACCCTGACTTTACATTTGTTGGTATTTTGTTTAAACGGTTGTTTCTTGTTAGTTTTGGTTATCAGTTATGTACATTAGGGTTTTATGTTATATCTTATGTTGTTTAAAGGTGCTTTATGTAATTTTTTGGACTCTACTAAAGCACAAAAATACCATAATATGTTTGCAGAGATTTAAGAAACATGCTAAGTTCACATACTTGTTTCTCTGAAAAACAATGCTACAGCCAGTTATTCTACTTTGAAATGTGCCTTCCGTGTCACAATGTGTGTTTTTGTTTTGGTCTGTGTGATCCTGCCCACTGCCAATTTATCCAATAGTATTTTGATACCTTGGGTTGCAGTTGGCGGATAACACCGCTTATTGTAGCCACGAAAGCCAGCAAACAAACTACAGGGTTCCCACGCGCCTTGAAAATACTTGAAAGTACTTGGATTTCAGACACATGAATTCAAGGCCTGGAAAGTACTTGAAAACAAATATTGGTCCTTGAAAGTGCTTGAATTAAATTTGAAATAAATTTTGTGAAAATGTATTATAGGATGCCCCTCTTAGTCCTAGTATATTTGTTTTGGAATATTATTTTACAATCAGTTTCCGAGTGTTTTCCATTGCGGTGCTTCCCCTTGCTTGTTATTAGGCGGGGTTTGGACATTTGAGCTGTGACACTTGCTGTGTCCGAAATGAACATTCTTATAGGGATGTGCGATTTTGATCGTGGACGATTAAAATGTCTCCACAATCTGCTTTTGAAGAAATATTATTGTACTATAGTGTTTTCTGTCAGTTGCAGTCCTGGTGCCTCTGTCTCAACATACTGTGTAGTACAAAAAGCGACATACATTCTCATCACATGTTAACACAGCGGTAGAGTTATACTCACGGAACACTGCAGATATTCACAATCACAAAAGTTTATTATTTGCATGCGTTTTAAAGCCTTGCTGGTTAAAAAACCAGCCTTGCGTGCTCGTCTAACATGGGCTTTTCTGTCAAAGACTGCATTTGCTGGACAAAGTTATCATTCGCATCTTATTCTGCTAATACTGTCAATACACACAAGGTTTACACCATCGGTTAAGTGTAAAGTTAAACAGTTGAGAGAAAATCAAATCCGTGTCAATATATTAAATGCGCGCAAGAGCCTTAAAGGGACAGACAACAAATGCTGCGACTTGTCCTTAAAGGGATAGTTCAACCAAAAATGAAAATTCTGCCACTCTAAAGTTGATATTAATTTGTCTTGTGCTGAACACAAAAGAACATATTTTGAAGAACGTGGGTAACCAAACATTTGCTAGTACCCATTGACATCCATAGTATTTTCTTTCCTACTATGGAACTCACTGGGTACCAGCTGTTTGGTTACCCACATTCTTCACAAAAAAAAACTTGTATGTTCAACAGAAGAAATGTATTCGGGTTGTAAACAACTTCTACGGTGAGTAAATAATGACAGAATTTCCTTTTCTTTTTTTTCTTTTTTTTTTAATACAGTAGCTTTAACAAGAAACTCATAAGAATTGTGATATATAAATTGCAATTCTGATTTTTTTTTTTCTCAGAAGTGCTCGTTTATATCTCTCAATTCTGACTTTCTTTTCTCAGAATTGCAAGCTTATATATGATGTTTTATTAACAAAGTTCGGGAGGAACAAGTTCAGATAATTAAAGGGTTAGTTCACCCAAAAATGAAAATTCTATCATTTATTACTTACCCTCATTTAGTTGAAATCCCTCATGGATTTCAACTAAAATATCTTAATTTGTGTTTCGAAGATTAACGAAGGTCTTACGGGTGTGGAACGGCATGAGGGTGAGTAATAAATGACAGAATTTTCATTTTTGGGTGAACTAACCCTTTAACCTAATTAGCACAGGTGGAGAGCATTCAGTTAACTCAACCATTGTCAAGAGGTATAAATTCATCAGACTTACCTCTGTTCATCTGAGAGTTTATAATTTTTTACATTTATATAGCGCTTTTCTGGGTACTGAAAGCGCTTTACATATAGTAGGGGGAATCTCCTCAACCACCACCAATGTGCAGCATCCACCTGCAATTTATCAGCATCCCTCCTCCACCCCATCTCCTCACTTATAGTTCTATCTACTTTTACCACACCGGGGGGAGTCCTCTGGGTTCGGGCCACAATTTCGAGCTCGGAGCCCTCTCCCCAGACAGCACACCAAATACGCATAACTTTACTCTATTTATTATATGGATATGTGAACTCGTGAACTATAATATATTGTATATATTCTGACTTTAAGCCACAATTACGATTCATATAATCCTTTTTTTTTCACTCAATTGCAAAATGTATGTTTATAATATTCTCTCTATATTATAATGTTTTTACTCAAGTAATGATTCATAAAAAATGAACACCAAAACTAGTATGGAATAATTGTAAACATTAGGGATAAGAAAGCTGCAAACAGTTTTAATATATTTCCAAAATTAATGTACGAATGATTCTGTTCCTCTGCCTGGTTAAAATGGATGCAAATGCAATAGGATGATTAAAATGTTAAGTACTGCAAGAGGTCTTTCATGACGCTTCATATGTAATGTGAATTTGATAGGTGCTTGATATAAAATAAACGGTGCTTGAAAAAGTCCTTGAATCTGGTGTTCATGAAAGAGTGGGAACCCTGAAACTAGGTCAGAGATCGTAGATTCTACCCGACCTAAAGCCTCGCCATCCATCTAAAAACCTCTGACCAGAGGCATATTAGACACAGATAAATCAACTCATCAATTTACAGTGTAAGGCTCTTCACCATCCATTGTCAATTGCGCTCATTCCTGTTGCGTCCTCAAACTGGCAACCCACGTGAGCGTCATGTCTGAGGAGGAGGGGGCGAGAGAAACGACCCTCTCCCAAATTTTGAATTTGGACTGCAGTACTCATTTCAACCACTAGCTGTCAATATTACACACTGCACCTTTAATTCATGTTTATTTCATTATTTTAGCATCACAAGTGTTACCATGATGGTGTTTTGTATTTGTGTGTGTGACACTGTTTGTACTTTCTGTATATTCGCATACCACTGCTTGTAGAAACTACATGTGATGGATTTAATTTCAGTCATGCTTCATTTACCACTTCTGTTATTACAGTGGTTCTCAGTATGTAATACAGGTACAAATAAGAGAAGTTGGGTGTAATATTAACATTATATCAACCCTAAATTTAAGTTTAGTCCCGTGAAAACCTAAAATATTGCTACCGTTTTTCTTGCAACCACAGCTGCTGTTTTGTACTGTAAATTTCATGAATTTCTTATTTATAGTGTACTTTGGGCTTAATGTGTTTTTTTTCTACTCCAACATTTCAGGAGGCCATTATTCAGATCATGAAGATGCGTAAGAAGATCACAAACGCTCAGCTGCAGACCGAGCTGGTGGAGATCCTCAAGAACATGTTCCTCCCTCAGAAGAAAATGATCAAGGAACAGATTGAGTGGCTCATTGAGCACAAGTACATCAAGAGAGACGAGACGGACATTAACACCTTCATCTACATGGCGTAGCGCGGAAACGACTCCGGAGTTTACCTGTAACCGTTCCCAAGGACGACGTACCTGTCGAGGATCAGCAGCGGGGGGAGGGATGGTGTGATGTCTCGAAGATACTGCTTAGGCTGCTGGTCTGATGGCGTAGTCATGAGCTTGTTTTAACGACAGGCAGTCACACATCAGATAAAAATGTATTTAAAAAAATAAATCCCTGCCTTACCTTACAGTGAAGACACATGGGGATCAGTATAGGAGATAAAAAAAATAGGAAAAAAGACAAAAGGATTCTATTTTTGCCATTGGTAGTCAGTATGCATGGTGGGCGTTTGGCCTTTTGTTTGTGTACATCTCCAGCAGCATGCGGTCAGTGGGAATGTCACATTCATCCGAGGACTTGCTTGTGTGTGCCGTGTTACGAGCGTTTTTCTCCCTCCCACATCCTCCGTCTGGACCCTGCCGCCTCCCATCCTCACCGCACAGCCCAGGAAAAGAGCCGTCCCATCGTCGCCACTGCAAACACCTGGTCGTGTGCGTCGACACCGGAGTCACTGAGGAGCGCGGGCCGAGATGGAGGACTAGCATTAGCACTTTTCACACTCTCCACCACAATATGTCAGCATGGCTATATTTGGGTTGTTTTTCACGTCTTTGGGTTTCGTTTTCACTTTTTTTTCTTCGTCAAATGTTTGCAGACATTGAACCTTCTTTAAGCTATGAAAGATTTCATTGGCTAATTGCAGTTTAGACTTCAAGTCACTCTTCAGAATGCCAGGAAAAGCTGGTGTTCAGAGGTCACAAAGGGTCCTGGTTTGTGGAGAAAATCTGGCGGTTTGATTTTTCTTTTTGCTTTTTGTATGTTTTGGTGTAAACGCATTATCAGTGTGCACCGAGTCAGAAGGTCAGTGTAATGTAATTGCAGTTAATTATTTTTAATTTTTTTTTCACATCAGAATTTTCCGTTATCGGTCTCGAATAGCGACTGAGATGCCGACTGATTTGTTCCTGGAGCCTGTGATGAGGTGGCCCCACTAAGGTCCCATAACATCAGAGTCACAGCTCCAATTTAGTCTCATTTCCCTTATCACAGCTGAGCACACACAAGCAGTAAAGCACAGTTACATGAGTCCGAGTAAAGCAAGCGCCGCTCCAACCTCAGGTAAAGTTATTTTAGTAGGTTGTGCTAACTTTCATTAGCGCCGTGCGGTTCTTGCTAAACACATTTGCCAAAGCAAAGCACAAGAGTGCTGATCTCAAAATCATTGTTGTGATTGTTTACCCTCTATTTCCGAGGTTCCCCGAGAAAGCCTCTTCATTTGTCGCTACATTTAGTGGGAAACGTTTTCCTTTTTTTTATTATCTTATTATGACCGAGTGTCTCTGAACAAAAGCCTGTGCAATTACTGATCAGCTGTTTATTATAATCAAATGAACTGTCTCATGATCATTAGCATTTAAGTAAGTGCAAAAAAGTATTAACTCTTATTTTCAAATATTGACAGTCTTTGGTCAGTCTAGGATTTCTGTGCGTTTGACATGACGGTTGAATCAAACATCAATGTGTTCACCATATATCAGCCTTTCAGTGCATTGTCTTTGGAAAAAACAACTAAAATACTATTTTCACTGGCTGATGCCATCAAGTGTTGATTGTATATTCATCCAAACGCAAAACTACGGAAGCTTGTTTCCGGCACTGAATAAAAAAGGTATAATAACAACTTTTTATCTCACAATTCTGACTTTTAATTCTGAGAAAAAAAGTCAAAATTGTGAGTTTGTATTGCAATTGCGAGAAAAAAGTCAGAATTGTGAGTTCGTATCGCAATTGCGAGAAAAAAAGTCAGAATTGTGAGTTTATAGCTCGCAATTTTGACATTTCTTACAATTTCGAGTTTATCTCACAATTCTGACTTTTTTTCTCAGAATTGCGAGATATAAACAGTTGCGTGATATAAAGTCGCAATTGCGTGTTATAAAGTCGGAATGTTCTGTCATTTTTTCCTCAGAATTGGACTTTATAACTTGCAATTGTGACTTTATATCCCACAATTCTGAGAAAAGTGTGAGTTAAAAAGTCGCAATTACTTTTTTATTATTTATTTAGTTTAAACAAGCTTCCATACAAAACACTCAATGGAAGCTTGTTTCCGCCACTAAAAAAAATAAAAGGTAATTGCTTTTTTACTTTTTATCTCACAATTCTGAC
Organism: Anabarilius grahami; assembly: GCA_003731715.1. NCBI lineage: Eukaryota > Metazoa > Chordata > Actinopteri > Cypriniformes > Xenocyprididae > Anabarilius > Anabarilius grahami. The sequence goes on from RJVU01047119.1 coordinate 1,168,125, forward strand.
TTTATATCACGCAATAGAATTTATATCTCGTAATTCTGAGAAAAAAGTCAGAATTGTGAGATAAAAAGTTGCAATTACCTTTTTTATTATTGTTTTAGTTTAAACAAGCTTCCATACAAAACACGCTGTGGAAGCTTACTAAATAAAAAAGGTAATTGCTTTTTTAATTTTTCTCACAATTCTGACTTTTTTTTTTCGCAATTCTGACTTTATAACTCACAAGTGAGTTTATATATTGCAATTCTGAGAAAAAAAAATCAGAATTATGAGATAAAAAGTTTTTTATTTTTTCATGGCGAAAACAAGCTTCCATAACAGGGGCAAATAATGAGTTTCTGAGGAGGGCCCAGTGAAATCCACAATGATATTTCTATAACATTGCTGCAGAACATCTGTCCATCTCCACTATGACATTTCCTGTCAGTTGTTTGTTTCCTGTTTTTAATACAGATCAGTCACTCATTTGTATCCCTAGTGTTTGATTTCACATGGCAACTCAAAATAGTAAAAAGGTTGTTTATAAGATCCAGATGTACAACGGTGTTTGAGAAAATTGTGATATTCGATTGTCCTCTTTATTTATTGATAACTTAAGCATGTTTGAGAGGGAGAGAGAGTGTGTGCGCGTGTGTACGCTTAGGAGCCTTTTACAACAGGGTGATGTCATATCCTGTTACGTTTATGCATTTTCATTTTTGGAATTTAAAATTGATGTTTCTGCTGACTGTATGTTTTCCTCTATCAATTACTCTAGGTAAATACATATAATTTTATTAGGACAAGCACTATGATTTTCATATTTATCAATCACAGTTGGCATTTGTTGTGTGCTTGTGTTATTCTGGAGCCAATTGGGGTTTTTTTTTATTTTTGAAAGATATCAAATGAAATGCAGTCCCAAAAGCTGAAATGTCAGTTCATTGTAATGGAAGATGATGAAACTGAATAAAAATGGTGTGAATGACCTTACAAGGGAATGCTACATGAAATTATGAATTATGAATAATACTTTTCTCTGATGCACATGAAATGTTCCAGTAACTTGAGTCTGTGCACATCATTCGGTGATATAATGCAATAAGTGAGCGTGAAACAAAACATTTTGAAATCTGTTGATGGAATTTTATGTAATAAAGTTGCGTACACATATAAACACTCACTATTAAGTTGATTACATTGTACTGAAATGAGGGTGATTTTTTTTTTTTTTTTCAACTTCATTGGCGGCACATCAGCATTTTCATCATTCTAAATATGATAATGTGTACTTATTTTTTGTCACTCCACTATATCACATACTAGGAAGAGTGGTGTTTGTGTCTTATTTATCACTCTCCTGTTTTGTAGAGTGTCTTCCATCATTGTCAAAGCATTAAAGTTTTATTCATTACAAACGACAAACACTGACTAAAAGTGTAAAGGTTTGCGTTTATTCTTAAAGCATCATCTCAGTCATCATATCAGGTCAGATATGTACTGGTGATGGTTTCTAGTCACTATTCACAGCGAACTGGACAGTATTAGTTTGTATGACACATGAGGACAGTTCTGCAATTATTTCCGTATACACTTTCTGGTAAACAGTTCAGCAGAAAACTGAACACTCAAGTTCCCTGTAGTGCGAGACACTGCTGTTGCAACAAGCAAAATATAAATGTAGTTCTGAGAAGGTGCATATGCTCTGCCTATGACTGTCTGTTTTCAAGATTTCTTGCCTGAAGCCTTAAAAGCTTCAAGAATATTTGAAAATTAATAGGACGTATGAAGTGAATGTGTGCCAATGTACAGTGAAGATCTGGAACGGATGCTTTTCTTGCAGTGTGAGTGAATCATTTTCATGTACTGGATTTTTTTTAATATGGTGCATAATTTATTTACTGGCAAAATAAAAATATTATTTGATTGAGGCTGATGTGAGGTGATTTTTATGTCCTGTTTCCACAACACCCTGAACAAATAAAAATCAATGCCATAAACCCTGTGCAATCAAATGATGGGTTTCTTTACCAATCTCAATATGCAAATATATTTCATTATAACTGAATATTGCATTGGTAATATGCTTTATATTATATATTTAATTTAATAACAGCTAATCTATTATCATTTTAGGATGTTTTAGAGGATTAGTCATAGTCATGATGATCAAATAAATATTTTATGTAATAAAAACTGACAAAAAATATGTTTAAAAACAAATTGGTTGTGGATTAGATATTTATTAGTATTAAATTAGTGATAGTTGAAACTTTGAAATGGTTCTCTAAGCTGAATATCTATTGCTTGACCAGAAAAAGGTATACAGTTCACAGCATAAATGAGTACACCCCCTCTGAACAAATACAAAAGATGTATTTTCTTTATGATCACTAATTCAATTCATGGAAAGATGGCAAAACTAAAATGTATTAAACATATACATAATAAAAACAGAAATATATGTCATTAATAGCCATAAAATATGTAAATTAGCCAATTTAGTTTAAATTAAGGATTGCAGAAATGAGTACACCCTAGATTTAATTCAACAAATGTATAATATTCTAGCACTTAGTATGCCCTCCATAATTTTGAATATACTCCTGGATGATGAGCTCCTTAAATGCCCTGATCTTTAATGGGGAGTGTTGCTCAACTCGTCTCTACAGAATCCCCCATAGGTTCTCAAGAGTATTAAGATTGAGTGCAATACATGTCCACAGGTTTTTCACCTCGGGAGAATGCATATCCTCATTGTCATGTTGAAAAAATGCCCAACAATGCAGGAAATGAGGAAAGGGTAACATCTTCTGTTTCAAGTTTGTGTATTACATCACACAGTGGTGCATGAATTCATGACAGCATTGATAAAGCACAACTCCCTCACACCTTCAGCACTCATACATCCCTATATAAGAGCTTTACTACCACTGAACTTTACTGTGGGAACCAGACACTTCTCACTGTACTCCTCCTCTAGCAACACCAGAACATTTTGGATGCTGTTAGATCCAAAATGATTGATTTGGTCTCATGATACCAGAGTATTGATTCCCAGAATCTATATTTTGTAAATATGGGCTTTGGAAATGGCTAACTGACTTTATTGCGCTTTGGCTACAGTAGGTAGTTCCAGTGAGAACAACAACCATGCATGTCATTTCTGCAGGCTGCATCTTACTCTGTGAGATAAACAGTCACTCTTTTCATAGCTTTTGCTGGCTCTGAGACACTCGCTTGGTATTTCTCCTGCTCTTTGTCTAGCAAAAAAATCCCTCATCACTAAATGAAAGCTTAAAATGAAGGCCTGATTATTTCAGGGGCCTTGTCACAAGTCCATTGTTTTTGAATTTCTGTTTTACTTTTGCTATATTTTCACACTTAAAACAATGATTTGGTAATCCTCTTGTACCACTGTCCTCTTTTGTGCTAAGAAATAAGTCTCCTGACAGTTCTCTCCCAAGTGGTTCCATTGTTGTCAGCATTAAGTCTGAGAATGATTCAGTGGGCTATATAACACTTTTAATTGTCAAGAAATTACTTCTCTTTAAATGTTTTGGTTCAACATACTTACCTGTTGATCAAACATTGCCCTAAACTTACACCAGAAAAAAAAAAAGAAAAAAAATATATATGTATATTGTTTTATTTAGTAACATTTAGGAGGGTGTGCTCATTTTTGCTACACAACATTTTATCACCTTGATAAGAAAATCTTATTTTCCTGAATAATTTTGACATGCTTCTTTGGTACTGATTAAGCAGACTTGCTGGAACATTATATCTCTAAAGAACCATAACAGGTCTTCTAAGTAATTGAGTAATTGCTGACTTTCAGAAGTTACAGAGGGGGTGTAGCCTACTCATTTATGCTGTGCACATATAGGAAAAAATATTATGTGTAAAAACTTTTGTTAATGCTTTAAGGATATGCTTTTATTCTTTCTATAAAAAGCAGTAGGCTATACTATGAAATACCAAACATGCCTGATATGGTTTTAAGTCCCTGCAAATGATTAACATAACAATAAAATATGCAACAAAGAATGTGAAGCTCCGCCCCACGTTTGAACCAATAGCAGGTAATAATTTGCATGTGGTGCAACACTGGGTTTAATGTAGGATTTCTGCACATTTCGTGTTTCCATAAACGTCATACTGTGAGAGGGATTAATTTGTCTTGACCTAATGATGATAAGCGGTTAAATACAATTTCACAAGTTAAACTCACCATATATGTGACACATAGCGTAGCAGCGACCTTTATATAGAAGTAGTTCCAACCTCCCCAAATGCCCGGATGAACCTCGGTGGTCCGGGGTGCAGGCTTCAAACCTGTAGCTGCCTAGCGGCAGAGTGGTTCAATTCCACCTTTCGGGCGGTTAGATAGAATATATGAGGAAAGTACGTTTTTAATAATATTGAGTTAAAATGCTGTATTGTTTTAGACCACCACGAGAACATAACTTTTATTAAACCCGGAAGCTCAGCCGTGAAAACAACCAATCAGCACATTAAACACTCCACTGAACCAATCGCAGTTCTCACACTAGTGTCTGTCATAGGAAATGACGTTGGGTGCCCTTGGTTAGCTCTGTAGCGTGTGCTGGATTGAGAGGCTAGCAGGCTAATACTGATCATGTAAAACTAAATAAACTTTCTCCGATTGCTTCATTCCCCGGTAAGAGTGTTGAACTGTATACAGTCTTTTTCCTTATAGTTATTATTTTTGCATTTTCAGATTTGTATGTTATAAAACATATATTTGCATCTTTGAGGCTGTAGCTTATCAGTTAATATATATAAAATATGTATACAATCTAATATATATAATATATAATGTATATCTAAATATTTATTTATGTTTATTTGTGTACATTGTGTAATGCATGGACCCCACAGAAAAAAATACTATAGTGTTTTTGAACCATACTATAGTAAATTGTAGTATACTGTATATATTATTATTTACAACACTTTGTTAATGAATGCTACAGCATAGTGTACTGATAAACTAATAAATACTGTAGTATACTTTAGTTTTTACTACAGCAAACTGTATTGTATGTGTAGTGTAATATACCCTATAGTTGTAGAAAACTTAGTACAGTATTAGATAAAATAATTTGTTTTTATATTACCAAAGCAACTAACAAATTAATTCAAGTATTTACTATAGTATGGTTCAAAAACACTATAGTATTTACAATAAATTACTATAATATTTTTTCATGTACCTTTCTAAGGTTTCTCAACCCTTTTCTAAGGTTTTGTCCAACAAAATGCCTCTACACAAGTATCCACCAAAAATATGGGAAGCCCTGAAGCTGCAGACGGGCATCTATTCCCGTCTACCCCAGCACTACCTGCGCTCTCTGCAGGGCACGACCCCTCCTACTCCAGTGCACTGGAAACCTCTGGGTGTCAAATACAGAGTCAATCCTGAAACTGGACACAGAGAGCGAGTCCAAGATGTGCCTATCCCAGTTTATTATCCGCCAGAATCACAGGATGGACTCTGGGGTGGAGAAGGCTGGGTATCTGGCTTTAGATATGCCAAAGGTGACAAGGTAAGAGAGAACTACAGTAATACTGATTTAAGTTGATGTGAATAGTCCATAAATTAGAATGTAACTTGAAGATGACTTACCCCATATTATGATATGTGCTTGTGGATATGAACGATCACATCAGCTCTCTACAAGACTGCGCAAAACCTGGAAGCCGCAGTTGTTTAACAGAGAGCTGTACAGTGAGATCCTCGACCAAAAATTCACCGTAACAGTCACAGCTCGCACACTGGACCTCATTGATGCCGCTTTTGGCTTCGACTTCTACATTCTGAAGGTGAGAATCCTCACAAGTCTGTGGTATTTAGTGTGTTATATTATTTATATAAAAATTACAATAATTTTATATAATATATGTTTGTAATGTAATGTTTAAAATAGTTTTATTTATTGTATATTTATTACTATATTAAAA